>OU015495.1:92182831-92335331 GCA_907164885.2 Dolomedes plantarius
AGCGATATGCTCGCAATGCCGCAATGGCACTTTCCGAATTCTTATAATACAGTTTAACTAAGAGGGCTTTCTCAACTATGGACAGCATTTCGATGCATATAAGCTACAACTACTATTACCTGTTGCAGTTGCTCCTTTTTATATCGTTTGTTGCTTTGCATAATCCTATATCAGAAATCCAACAGCGCCATCTGCTGGTCGCCAACAGAACCATTTTTTTTCGTTGCCACACAAAACCCGGTTTCTTTTCCATCCGTTTGGTGCAAACCGCATCTATTTTTCTTTATTCGTTTTCGAATTATTCATTTTTAAAGTTCGTCCTGACTTTTGGATCACCCGGTATATATATATGTATATATATATATATATATATATTCATTCTTGAGGGGAGGGGTGCGTGTGGAGGAATAAAGAAATTAAGTTCGGTTTTATAGTATAATCTTTGCAGACAAAGGATGGTATCGATGTCACCTAAAGGAAAAATACATAGTTCGATTTGGATTTGGAGGAGATTAAACGGAAGTTCAAAGAAAAGGGAAGGAATTCGATAGACAAATGGGCTGCATTATTGTTTAGAAAGGGGAAATCAATGAACAAAACAAGGTTTTCTTAAATTATAGAAAATGAATCTGATGACACAAATCCTTTTTTTAAACCCCAAATCTTGTACAAAAGGAATTCATTTGATTGTAGCCAGCATTTTAACCTGCTAGGTTCTTAGACGCTACCGTCGGGAAAAACTCACTTTAAAGGAAATTTCAAAACCTGTTGTTTTCTTTGTTTTTTTTCCGAGAGGGGGTAAGGAGAAATTACTGAAATTGTACCCTGTTTAATAGGTTAATATATGCTTGCAAAGATTTTGGTACCTAACTAAACACCACTCGTAGTTTCACTTGGGGGGAAAGGAACGCTGGAAGAATGTTGAAAGCTGAGAATTGGAATAATTCGAGAGAGTCATATCAGTATTTAAAAGCGTTGTAGCCGAAGAAAGAAGTTTCTGCAGGATTTTTTGGTAATTTCAGGATACTGTCAAACGAAAGTTCATTATTTAAAAATTCTGCATTATTTACAAATGTATTTTATTTTATGGTAAGAACTTCATATGCAATAAGTCAGTGCTTCGGCGAAAATTTATCCCGCGTTTTTTCGAATAAAAGAATATCTATGATTCCTTTTCAATCAATTTCTACATTTGTTTATATATTGAGAATAATTTATGAGAGATAACTGAATTTTTTATTAAGCGGATGCTAAGCAATTGTGTCTTACTCTACCACTTCATATCGCTACAATTTTTCTCTGCAGTATTACACTACCTAATGTCTCCAACACAGTACCGGTAGTTTAATGATAATTTAAAACAGGTCTGCGCGTGACAGATCTAACGAAGTACCTCGTGGAAGAGAACTTCAGTATATTCCTCAAGTGCAAAAAAGAAGAAAATTACTGCGCCATAATATCGAAAGGAAATGTTAGTAGTAATTTGATAATACAAAGAAAATGCCCAAAAATATTTTTTATCTAGTCAGAACCATTTTCTTATTTAAGTCGGCAAAAAAATTGCTTTATGATTCGATTCAAAAAAGTTTCAGAAAGTTTTAAGAGCTTCCGAATCCTGTTATGAAATTGATACACAACATCCTGATTAGCAATGAAAGAGAAATTACCTCCCTTCAAAAAGAGGCAGAAATTGTGCTTTATACGTAATTTCCTTCATTTGTAATTTTGATGGCGAGGGTAATCACTTCCTCCTTTAGTCATCTTGGAATAATATTTTACGAAAACGGCTAACGCATATGCTTCCGTTTCTTTTATTTTTCTAAGAGCTATTGTGTCTTAAAGTTACATTAGTTGTATTAGTTTTGACACGGAATCAGTAAAAAGGTTTGGTTATTCCAAGCAAGGAAATTCGTAAGGGGGATGTCATCCAGAATGATTTTTTTATAATGATACAAATTACTCGGTGGAGCATGACAAATTCGATTTTATTATAATTAAATGTTAGAAGTCGACTAAGTACGAGTAGATAATTTCTATTTAAGCAGTTTTTATTTATGTACACAGAATTGAGTATAGAACACTGTTAATCTTGTATTAGAATCAAATATTAGATTTGAGGCGTCTTTGCTGCAAAGAAGAGAACTTTCAAATATTCAAATGACGGATGGAGGCGCGTGTTACGCGCAGGTGCAGGGAGTTGGGAAGTGAATAAAAAGAGCCTGATTTTCTCTAGATCTCATTTTCGTGTCCGCTCGAAATGCGATGGCCAGCTATTTCCCAGAAGCACGTGTTGCTCAAACGCTTCCCTCCCGAGTAGGGATTGTTTAAATTTTTTTAAGTTTTAAGGTTTTAAATGTTGCAGGTCTATTAAAGTTTGTAAATTTTGAAACTAGTGTCTGTTCATTCACAGCCATCACCTATTTCGGTTCGCCAAGTAGACACTTTCCGGTAATGGAATCAGATGGCGTGTGGCAGTAGAGGTATTGCAATTCAGGAGGTACCCAAACGCACCTCACTGTGTATGTTTTTAAAGATTCACTTTAATTATAAGAAACTACCTGAAAACCCGCACTTCGCAACGGAGTACATTCAAATTAAATACAACGGTCAATGTATGCAATTAATGCCAAAAATAAATAAATAAATAAATAAATAAATAAATATATATATATATATACGAGTATTTATCTATTCTAATATATAAAGAGAGAGAGCGGATTTTGTATGTGGAGGGTAATCTCCCGAACCACTGCACCTATTTGAAAAATTCTTTCACTATTTGAAAGATACATTATTCCAAATGGGCATAGGATATATATTATGTATATCTGATTAATAGAAAGAAAGTTAGGGGCCTAAATGTTGAACTGATGCTTCACCTCTACAGCTTTTCCTTTGTCAACCATAGTCAAGTAACCATAGCAACACATCAATCTACATTTTCATTTATCATCAGCAAAACATTTAATAGTTTAAAGATTCAAGTGGAGGTATTGATAAATACACAAAAGATTTTTGAAATTGGCAGCGTTTAAGGGTTTATTGAAGAAAATTACATTTGGAACTAAGCTTTTTATTGGACATTTAAGAAAAAAAAATAGTTACAATTTATTGGCTATCAACTGGAAATTTATTGGTATAATTTTACAGAACTTTATTTAACTTATAAACTTTATGCTTTTGAATTTATGTACAATTTTATGCACAATTAAAATTTATTTTCTTTCTAATGTGGCAGACGATTGGACATTATCCAAAAAAATATTAAAATACAGTAAAAGAAATGTTCTTCAAAAAGTACTATATTAACTATACTATATTCGTTAGTATGTTCTATTAGATTTAATTTGAATATTTTCTTCTACACTGTATCTATAAAAATATCCGTTACGATTTTTTTATAGATATATTTTTTTCTTTGTTTTTTGGCATTAATTACATACACTGACCGTTGTATTTAATTTGAATGTACTTCGTAGTGAAACACAGGTATGCATCTAGTTTATAATAAATACACCGATCAATGTATGCAATTGATGTAAAAAAACAAAAAAATATATTTATGAAATATCGTAAGGGATATTTTTATACACATAATAATGTAGAAGTAAATATTCAAATTAACTCTAATAAAAAATACTAAAGAATATAGTACAGTTAATATAGTACAGTTTGAGGAACATATCTTTTACTGTATTTTAATATTTTTTTGGAAAATGTCCAATCGTATGCTGCATTAACAAAAAAAAATTTTTTTTGTCTATTTGGTTCTTATGCACGTGATGATAAATTAATTTAAAGTACCAGAAATATAAATCAAGTGATCAGCATTTAATAAATTAAATTCTAAAAATTAATCTTTAAAAATGCATTAAAAATCAGAAAATTGAGGTAAAGATTTGAAAAATGTTTCATTTTAAAGAAATTTTTATGATCTTTCTCGTGATATAAATTTTATAACCCTCAAATTATTATTTTAAATGCAAACTTAAAAAAGGTTACTAAAACAGCTTAAAAATTTAATTTTAAAAAAATCTAAGAAGAATTTTTCAAAAATCTTTCTTAGTGCACCCCCTACACTATAAGAAGAATCGCAAAATTTCAGCCCTTTAAGTTCAGCGGTTTGGTCTGTGCGTTGTATGTCAGTGAGTCAGTCAGTTACGGAACTGTTTTATATAAATAGACTAGGGAGAAAATGGACTGTTGGGGACCAATGTGTATGTCATCAAATAGGGAAAGGAAGTTATTTTTAAAAGATCTTTCCTTTGAGTCTAAGGAAAGGCAAAAGTTCAAAACTCGGAATATACAAAATGAAAATTAAAAAAAAAAACGTACTGTGGGAAATACATAGCTTTACCCTTCGAGATGTTTATTTAATTAAAAAATATTGCATTTATACAGGGAGGTTATAATTCGACTTTCCCTATAAACAACACCCTACAGATCAAACGGGTGAACGGAAAGTAACCACAACGGGCATATAGACTATACACCAGATGCGCTCACGGAATTTCGAAAAAAAAAAAATTCAAAAATGTAGACCATAAGGCGCTTTTCATGGAAAACATTAAATTTAACCAAAGTAAATGATCAAAACGGAATACGTAAACAATTTGAGCATTTATTGACTAGTTTTTGATCACCTTGTCATCGAACCACATTAAATAAAGGAAAGGAAATAAATAACAGTACGACTTTATGAGGAGAAAAAAAATTGAGGAGATGTTTGAGGAGAAAAAAAAAATTGAGTTTGCAGAAACAGGTACAGATTATGACGAAATATCCCAAGAGGAACAGTTGTTAATCATGTCCAGGACGATGTAAGGAAAGGTGCTCAATGTGACCACCGTCAGTCACCTGCAAAGTTTCAAGGCGATGGACAGTGTGTGAAACTTTGCAGGTAACTGACGGTGGTCACATTGAGCCGCCTCAAAAGTTTAATTATAACCACCCTGTATATAGTTTATAATAAAAAATATATACATTTACATATACGTATATATTTAATAATAATTCTAATTAAATTATAGTATTCGTTGAAATTTCAGTATTTAAGGGGTTACGGTACCCTTTCAACTTATTTTAAATTTTAAGTTTTACGGTGAAAATTTTGGTTGTATTATACTTTAATATTAATTTATAAACAAAATTTTTTAAAAAATCTGAAAAATCTTCATTTTTAATTAAAATAAAAAATTTTTTTAAATTGATTTTTTTTAAATCTCTACTACTTTTTTAATTTTTTATATTCATGGTCCAAATTTTTTTACATATTTCTTAAAATATATTGCATAAAATTGTGCATGCATTTTTTGATGCTTCTGTTTTTAGATTTGATATAATCTTTTTGCTGTCATGTATAGTGAAAGACGAGAAAATCTTAGTAATTCTAAGTTTAAGCATTTTTTAAAAAATAACTGTAAATCTTAATGGTAATTCCCATGCACAATTTTATCAAACACATAATCAAAATTATGTACAAAAAGTTTAAAACCTCTATCTTAATTTTTAAAAAAGCCTTAGCATTTTTATGAGAGATACGTGCTCATTCTCTCAGACCATCTATTAGAATTTCTCAGTTATATATACTTTTGAACGGCAGTTAAGAGTTCAATACTCACATATGCAAAAAAATATATATATTTATCTAAAATTAAATCTTGAACATCTTCCTGAGAGGCAGCAATTGCTCTTCAGCTACATTTGCTTTTATTTCTCTAATGTCCAATAAAGAATTCATTTTTATTTTTGAATCCAAGTATTAAAATACCTCGAGGTATAACTTATTCTGCTATTCAATTAAAATGTTTATGCATTACCCTACGGGAAAATTATTTCTTACCAAATACTTGTTGAATATTATTTCTACTCATGAAACAACAATACAATTATCTGACAAATCGAGAAATATTGCTATAAAGTACATATTAGGAGCAATAAAGATGATTTCGTTGAACTCAAATGACTGCCGCAGGAGTCGTAAAACAATTAGTTACTCAGTGGGAAAACCGCGTGCTGTGAGAGCACAGTACATTTCGCTGACTTGGACAGGAACCCAAAGATCCACGGCATCAGCATAAACGGAGTCATTATCAAGACATCAAGGATTGTAAGAGGTGTAGATGAGATACTAGAATTTAGAGATTATACATATTTCTCCCTTTACTATATTTTCTACAGCTAACTTTTCGAAACGGGCTAGGAAGAGGAACGAGGTTTAGTCGTGACTGTAATCAAAATGTTGCAATTCTAAATTACTGTCACTCTAAAAGGTACAGTGGAGTCCCGATAAACCGTAATCATTGGGACCAGACCCTTTTCGGATTAATGAATTTTTCGGATTAAGCGAAGTCTTTCTTAAAATAAACTTGAATTACATAACAACGCGTAATTACATAAATATGATATATTACGTGTGATTACACAGTTTATTTTATATGGTCTGTCTAAACTATTTTATAAGATATGGCTGTACTGTAAGAGCAGTATCGTACAGAACAGTAGAGTGTAAATTGTTCTAACAATACGACACAGTGCTCAACAGTTGGATTTTAGAGGATCAGCAGATTGTTGAAATGGTTTTGAAAGAACCTTTCAACGTCTCAGACGAGAGTGAAGGTGAAGCAAACGGTGACAACAAGTAGAGGGTATCCCACTCAGACGCCGCGGCTGCATTTGATGTAGTGGTACGCTACGTAGAGCAACACTCCGCCGCGACCTATGTGGACACCATTTATCTGACGTGTTGGCGTAATTTGGCTTCAAGGGAGAGGTATTCTTCCCCACGACGAAAAAATTTAACAGATTTTTTTCAAACCAATAAAGTTGAGTAATAATTAGTTCAGTACATGGTCTAACTTTGAATTTTCTTGTAATTTTCAAAAACATACTTTATATTAATTAGTATCACTGTGGTGTCAATGTAACCTTAGTTCATTTTGACTTTTGGTTTCGGATTAAGCGGACTTTCGAATTACCGAAGTTCGAAGTATCGGGACTCAGCTGTATTAAAAGAGGTGTTTGAGCCCTGACTGTGTGTGCGCATCAGTTTGAATCCGATTTCTTCCAAAAATTGGTGCTCGGTTTTCAAACATTAAAGCATTTTTATTGTGGTGCTTTTTGTAAAATTTCAACGCTCTAAATAACTTGTGCTGTTAATTTCTCCTTCGTCGTGGCAGTGGAGAATTACTAGCTGCAAGAATCTAAAGGGCTATGCTAAAATATTTCACGAAGAACGTTACTAGTTTTCTAAAGATACGAATTACAACTCGAGTAGGTATTTTCTTCTATAATTTATAACTGGTTTTAAAAATAATGAAATTTGTAGATGCATAAGTTTCTTATCAGTTTTTTTTCGACTCAATATGTTGATATTCGAGATGCCTAACTTCTGATTGGTTACTCTATTTTGATGCAAAACAAACGCTCAATTCAACATTTGAATGGGAGATTTCAATCAACAGTTGAATGGAAGAATTCCAGAGGGACACGTAAATTATGTTCGGCGTTGGCGTGTGAATCAGTAAAGAACATCTGTGTTTCTCTTAAGTCGGAAACTTTTCGGTATATGTAGTGTAGAACATATGAATGGACTTTTCTAGTTATTTCGAAAAGCAATGTTTTGTTAAAAATTGATATCTAGAGTAACGCGACCAAGTGTTTTCAACTGGCGAATGCATTTCTTTCTGTAGTGAAACGTGATTATTGCTCTTAGATTACTAATATTCTTTCTGCATTTAGCTCCACTACGGCAAATCCTGTTTCAACTGTTAATCCTTAGAAAGTTAATCATTGGTGTTTAGTAAAATTTCGAGTATTGTATCATGACCCCGCATTTTCATTAAAGGAAAATAATAGTTCTTGTCCGAGATTACTATTGACTCATGGCAACTAAGTTTTTTGATAAAAGTTGTGTAGCGTGAAAACATCAGCATTTTATAACAATTTTGTAGAGTTAAATGTACCACAGTTCAGTAAAGTCAACATATTGTTGAGTGACCCAGTATTTTAATTAAACGAGGCAGTTAATAGTCATTTAGTCAGTTAGACAGACTCTTATAGCGAGAAATGATCATTTCAATCTCATTAAATTTAAGATTTCCCTTCTTAAAGTCTTATTTACTTCTTTCCCACTTCCCCCTGGGAAATACCTAATTAATACATTTGAATGGGATAAAAAAAAATAATAACAAAACATACGTCCACTTACGCACTCTCAAAATTTAATAATCGATCAGAAAAATTTCCTTATACAATCTAATGGGATGATGGCAATCGTGTATGAAACGTCCCAAACAAATCCAAAGGATCTGTTTTTTATTCACTGAATACACACTGAATACATCCCAAGTGCCAAAGTAATGGGATGCCAACTTCGTATGTTATGGGATCTCCTCTCAATTGAAGTTGCAACTCAACATGGCATCGATTCTTCAAGTCGGCAAAAATCTGCTACAGATGTGCTGAGAGCCATGCCGTCTCGATAGACGCCCATGAATTGGCTCGTATTATATATTTCTAGAATATGGTTCTTGAGGAAGTATAGATATTTCTAGCCATGCTCGATTGTGTTCATGCCTGACGAACATGGTGGTTAGACCATTCGTCGGAACAGTCGGAACGTCTTGTTCAGAATGCTCCTGACAATCGATTTCAGACAATTTGGGCACTATGGCATGGCTCGTTGTTGTCATCGAAATTCCCATCGTTGTTGGGATACATGAAATCAATTACTGGTTGCAAATGGTCACCAAACAACTCGAGATAGCGATGTCTGGTTAATGATATGTTTTCGAAACCAAAGGACCCAAGCCATGCCAAGCAACGACATCTCACAGAATTATGGACCCATCACTAAATTGCAAAGTGCGTTGTTGACAACATTGATTCATGGCCTCAGGAGGTCTGCGCCACACCTGAAACCTACCATCAGCTTGTGACTCATCGGACCAGGTTACATTTTTCCAGTTTTCCAGGTTCCAGTTACTGTGTTCATGAGCCGGTATGTCCAAGGCTGTGGTGTTAACATGGGCATTCTGACGGGGCCCCTGCTCCCATATTCCATTACGTCTAAATTTAGTTGCACTGTCCTTACTGGTATGTTTCTAGTACCTGCTGCATGTGTATGTCATTTCAGCCATTGTCGCTTGTCTGTTAGATCTGGCAATTCTGTACAGACTTCGTTGATCACATTCATCAAGCACCAGTGGTCGGCCAATGCCCGGTCTCTGATGTGTGGTAGTGCCTTCCATGAAGTATTATTGGAACACACGTGACACTTTGGATCGAGGAATGTTGAATGTCCGAAAAACATTGGAAAGTGAACGCCGCATCCGTCTGATTACAATTATCATTACACATTCAATATCTGATAATTCCCGTCGGTTTGCCATAATCACACTGGAGACTGTTAAACAATACTCATGAGATTACAACTGACAATTGATAACGCACTGGGTTTTTTTTACAAGATTTTACGCTACAAAATTTACTGCCACATAAAAATTTGCTTACTTCTATCCCACGACTTTTTCTACTTCAGTGTATATGAGAGGAACAGTAAAGATTCTATACATTCTTTTAAATTGCATATGTTAGCTCTTTTTGCTAACAAGGATAACTTCAGGTTACTGGAGAGCGGAAGATCAAAAAGGCATTATACATTCCTAAAACAATAACGAAGGTTTTATTTGAACATTTAGAACACTTAGCGGCTGGCCGTATACGTCAGATGCCGCTCATTGCGCATCTCTCTCTCTCTGGCTTACAGTATTGCAGTGCACTGCGTTAACATTCTTTTTGCGGTCTGTCACATCCTGCCATCTATTGACATAGAAAATTGCTTACACATATATAACCCCTTTTTGGACAGTAAAATTGCGGCGTAGTATAGGCGAATGTTTAACGACAAGTGCCTCCGCATTGGGGAAAAAATATATATATAACCCTTTTAATGGCTCAAACTGGCAGAAAATACCACGCTTCGCAATCAAACTATTTTACATTTTTTTGTCGTTTAGATATTAATCGCTATTTTTGAAGCCATCTGGTACATAACAGAGATAAATATACCGCTAACAAAACATCCAAAAATATGACTCTTAATGGGAATTCCTTTACTTTTCTTTTAACTCTACCGACAGAAAGTAATCACTTCCGACTGTATTAATCTTAGAGTAATGAATATCCTGGGATTGAGTTTAACATTCTTTCTTCTTTGATTTACATTATCGTAATTAAGTGTTTTTTAAAGTTATCTTAATTGCTTTACCTTTGAGCAAAAATGAGTGAAAACAGATAATTATTTCCAGACGCATCAAAATTATAATTAATAAAAAGATTTAACAACATTTTTTACTTATGAATATTTATCATAGTAAATTATTCATACACGAGCCCCTCCGTTAAAACTTGATTTCGTTAAGTAATAGATGTTTTTGGTTAATTTCATTTTGTTTTATACAACAAATGAAAGGAATTTCATTTAGGAAACATACAAAATAAGGCACAGTTCTATAAAAAATATTCGGCCTCCTGCGCATTTTAAATATGCTTATGGCTACAAAATATATTAAAAAAATCAATATTTTATTACTAATTTTTCGAAGATATTCTTACAAATGAGATTTATGAATATTCTTGCAAGAGAGAAAGATTGTTTACATTATACTATCCCGAAAAGTGATCAGTATCAAGCCTTTAACGTATAAGAACGTAATTAATAACGTAGAAGATACCTAAGCCCATAAAAACAGTAATTCCATTGCTTCCCCAAGTCATCTTTTGATCTGGCCTATCACAAACCCCCATAGAAAATTATAAGAAATACTTCGAAGTTTAATTTATGATCCAATAATACCATGCCAGAAAATCGATATATAAGTCAAACCTATATCTTGTTTCTAAAAACCATTATAAATAGGCTGCATTTAGTTCTGTAAAAGGAATATACTAATGTGAAGAATAACAATGAAAATACTTTAGAATTATGCAGATTAAATACTAAGTATCCCTGAGACTTTGCATTTTGCATTGTTGAGAACTCGATATCCGTTGTTTGGTATATTTTTTACTCTATCAAAGATCCTTATGCATACATATTTGAGATAAAATGTACAATGCTACTGAAACGATTAATGTTTCATTGTTTTAAGTTAAGTTACACGCACGGCTGTTGGATAGCAGGAGAACTCATTTTAAGGAGGGTAATTCAGAACCTGTACTTTAAGGTACCCGTGTACTTAGAGGAAATCCTTGAGGTATTAACTGCGCAGTCCAAACTATGAGTATATCACCGTCGTGTGTGAGAAAGCCTTGAGACCGGTGGCGGACTCTACAGTCTCCGAAATGCCGATTAGAAAAGATTTCCCATGTGAATGCGTGTCATTTCCCCGTCGTGTGTGAGGAAGCCTTGAGACCGGTGGCGGACTCTACAGTCTCCGAAATGCCGATTAGAAAAGATTTCCCATGTGAGCGAGTGTCATTTCCCCGTCGTGTGTGAGGAAGCCTTCAGACCGGTGGCGGAATCTACAGTCTCCGAAATGCCGATTAGGATGGTTGGTTGGTTGGTTGGGGTTTAATGGCGCAAGGTCCAGAGAGGACATGCTGCGCCAAACACATGGTAAAACCCGAAAAATAATACTTCAGCAGCTAAGTCAGCATTTCAAGACCATAACCCTGTGTAAACATGATAAAAATATTATTTATAAAAAGAAATGAAGTATAAAGATGACATAAACTATAATATGTAGAGGATAATGATAAAGGTGACAAAATGATAATAAAAAATGATGAAATGAATCAATGGTTTGAACGGTGACAGTGATATATGAGGCGGTGAACGGCAAAGTGGTGTAAGTCACATTTTCACATTTTTACATTTGAGGGAAAAAATGAAAAAATGAAAAAAATTTTACGATTAGGGTTAGGAGGAATGGGCTAATTTGCACTTACATGATAGGAACACGACTGATTTGTGTCTATAACATTTTGTGAAGTAGAAATTGTTGAGGATTTTCTGGAATTTATCGTTTTAGATTCAGAATCAGATACTTTTTTACGGGTAGTAGATTGCGGTGAGGATAGAATATTTTTAGTTTCATTTCCTGAATTATTTTTGTTAGAGTTTTTAGCAGGTTTATTTGTTTGTTGTACTATTTTACGGGCATTTTTGGGTGAGGTGGCTTCCTGACATGTATGTGTTTTTTGCGTCGTCGAATTTGCCATTCTTATCGGCCAGAATACCACAGGTTCTGTCTGAGTTGAAGCTGTCGTTTTGGGTTTGGGGGTAGCTGCCACGGCATAGGAATAACCGACGGTTGGTGTTCTGTTATCGATGATACGTCGCGCTTCTGCAAATGAGATGTTCTTCGTTACTTTTACTATTTGTAATTCTTTCTCGCTCATCCATTTGGGGCATATTTTTATAAGGCAGGATGTTCACCCTTGCAGTTGACGCAGCGGGTTGTTTCTTCACAGGAGTCGTGATCTGGCTGCGAGCAAACAGCACCAGTTAGTGATCCCCGACAAGAATCCTTCGCATGGCCGAATCTCTGGCACTTAAAGCAGCGTAGAGGATTTGGCACATATGGTCTTACACTAAAACATAGGTAGGCAGCTCTAACCTTTGATGGTAAAGCCGGGGTATCAAAAGTAACTATCAAAAGTTTCGTCGGTAGTATTTTTCCATCACGTCGGATATTGATGCGTTTCACTGAAAATACCCCTTGCTCTTTCAGATTTTCTTGAATTTCCTTCTCTGTACAGTGAAACAAATCAGATTCAGAAATAACTCCTCTTGAATGATTTAATGTCCGGTGTGGTGAAACAGAGATGTTAAAGGTACCCAGAGTCGTGCATGACAGTAATTTATTTCCTTGTTCAGCGGACGTGGCCTCAATTAACAAATCACCTGAACGAAGTTTTTTTTATAGAAGTGACATTCCCTACATTTGATATAATTGATTTGTTGATCAACAATGGCGATACAGTTGCAAAAGAACCTTGCAGGTTCTTAACGATAAAGAATTTCGCATTGTTTGAATGACGTGAGCTTTGTTGCTCCCTTCTAGAGGAAGATGATTGTGAAGAAGTTTCCATGACTGAAAATAGAGGTTTTGGTGACTTATCCCTCACCGTGGGATTTAGAAGAAAAGAATCCATATAAAAGGGGTTTAAAATTCAGTTCCCGGCCGCACCACCCACCACGGAGCCCAACAAGAGGATGCAGATACGTGCACCAGTGCTAACCGAGAACTATACGCGAACGAAACAACCCTGAAACGACCTCCACCCTTCGTCCAGAAATCGTAACGATGGCTTGGTTCCTAGCCGATGACAAAGTCAACGACCAGCTGATTGATACAATAGGGAACCACTATGTACCTCCCGTTTACCTGAAGCGGGGGCCAAAGCAGTGTATTGGGATACCAAAACTGTCCCTCAACTGCCAGGATTCCCTTTTCCAGGGACACGGGTCTCCACGCACGGCCAACACGTGGGTGATATACACGCCATTAGAAGCTAGAAACTACAGAGCGGCAACAGCTTCTAATGGGGAGCCCTCGCCTCCGAAGAGGAACCACGCCGAGGGAGAAAGGAAAGAAAACAGTAAAGGAAGTGAGGAGAGGAAAAGGGAAAGGGGGAAAAGTTCGTTGGGGTACCTCGGGATTGCGACACCCGTGTTTACCTAAAGAAGGTAACCCCCTGAGGGGGAAATGCCGATTAGAAAAGATTTCCCATGTGAGCGCGTGTCATTTCCCCGTAGTGTGTGAGGAAGCCTTGAGACCGGTGGCGGACTCTACAGTCTCCGAAATGCCGATTAAAAAAGATTTCCCATGTGAACGCGTTTGTTGCATGTGTATACGCGAGGGTTCAGTTGAAGAAAATCCTGCAGACCTTTTTCCTTGGGGATTTTCTGCACGTGTATGGCCACATTTAGCAACTGGCACTAAATTAAGTGACTATAATTCTGTGTTTGCAGTGTAAAGAGTGTCAAGTCCAAAATCGTAGTTTTGAGAAAAACGGGATTGAAAAATAAAATGCTTTTGTAATGTCAGATTATTAAAGTTTAATTTTTACTATTTTTTTGTAAAAGTAAATTTTTCCAATTTTATTTTTGTTGAGTAAAGAGTGTTAAACGTCCTTCATTGGGACATAACCCCTTTAACACTAACATGTTTGTGTTTTGTTTCCCATATCCCAAATTTTCCCCGATGAAAAATATTTAGGAGTGGAATTGGACTTAGCTTTCTGTACCCTGCAGAAGCCCTTGATTTTTCAAACATGCCTGGTTTGACAACTCACTTAAGCCCATTTTGGACTTAACACTCTTTGCACAGCAAACAAAGAATTATTTGTTGTATGTCAGCTACAAACTGAAGTTAGAGTTCTTAACAATTAAAAAAATTATAAAAGTTTCATAAATAGGATTAGTTAGAATGAATAGGGAAATAAGTTTTAAACATGATTTAGTATTGATATAACCTTAGTAAACTCATCACAGTTCCCGAACTGAAAAGAATGTATATTGTATCGAAAATATTGGGAGTGCAATTTAAAACGCATTAACACACGTCATAATATTAACGGAATGTGGAGGTCAGTGTACAAAAACAGTAATAACAGTAAATAAAAGTAATAAATAAATATATATTTCTCATTTCGAAACTTATAAACATATTTATAGTTATTGAAAATAGTCATTGAATTTTATTATCACTATAGACTACAGTGGATATTGTGAACCTAAAAGTAAAATAATAAAATCATATTCTTTTTGTTTTAATTTTAATGTTTCGATTTCCATCAAATCAATAACATATCTTAAAGAATAAAAATTCAGTGATCTTTGCATCTGTATTTTTTAACAAATGCATTTCGATATGTAAATGCGTCAGATTTACATATGAACTTATCGTAAAAAAATTACAAAATGTTGGAACAACGTTTGTATTCTATTTACCTTATATTCTTCAAATTTTCTGTAGAGGAAGTACCGAACAATCATAAAAGGTCTCTCTCTCAGCTAGGATAATCATTTTCATCTTACCTCTAAAATTACATACAGTAAAATTATAGGAATTTCAGTGAAGAGGTATGTTATAGTACAAAACACTGAAAATGTTAACCTTGTAAAGAATTTGCCGAATGGTAGCGAAAAGAAATCAGCAACACAATCTAATAATATTTAACATGACCGATTTATTTACATGATGATTGAGTCGATGAAAATTACAGGAGCGATGCTCTCTAATGCTGTGCGGATATACGAGTCAGCTACCACACCTCAGTTTATATTAGATGTCTAACTGCACTCAGGCACTAAAGTTCTTTAGATCGTGCACGGGAACTCAGGATGCGTCACGATCACCTGCGAGAATTGAAGTCCACAGAAACTCAACAATTGTCCAAATCCTTCTGGGATCATAAAACAAGCTAGGTCGGCAGGAAGTCAATAAAACTCTTCGCCTATCACAAGGACTTATCGAGAATTTAAATTATAGGCTGCGAGGCCTGGGTAGCACCTCTTAGCTTGAGATCCTAAACTCAGCCTTCAATATACTTCTGCCCGAAGTATGTCGACGAGGTGTCGAACGATTTTTCTCCGAATCGAAAGTAAACACTTTGCCTCACCGAGGACTTGAAACGAAGTCAAGGCTGCAATTGCCGAAGTAGCCAGTCTCAGCGTGAGAACTCAGAGCTAGCTGAATTTTTTAACTGTCGTAGCAACGCACTTTGAATTTTGGCGCTGGTATCTCTCTAAATGTAAAAGGGCTCTAATTGGCGCCTTTTAAAAGTGACCTCATTTCTCTGGATTTTGATTGGTCTAGCGTCAACAGCTGTTTGGATCCGCCCTCAGGTTCACTGTTGCTTTTTCCTGGAACGTGCATGAAAAGAAGGGGGTCTTGTTCTTTACGATTGTGAAAATCAATGGATTCTTCACAACCTCTACACGAAAAGTTTTGTTTTTTTTTACCTGTAAAATTTTGAGGTGTGATGAATCTATATATATTTTGCCTGTAATTTTAGAATTGTGATGAATCTATTTTTTACTAGTAATTTTAGAGGTTTGATGAATCTTACTGTTTTCATCACACCTCTAAAATAACATACTGCAAAATGGTAGGACTGTTAGTAATAAGGTATGTTTTGGTACAAAACAATGTAGACATTAACCTCTACAAGAAAATATACTGTTACACAGAACAAGAAACTTTCAAATTAAAGTTTTCTGGTGTAACTTTCTTCGTATTGTCAGTGAACGTCGAAAGAACCAACTATTACTCTAAAAATTCCCTAATATGATTAAAAGTGAAAAAAATCTCGTGTTTAAATTACTTTTTACACCATATGAAGGAAAATGGAGGAAATTATATTAAAAAAATTTAGTGAAGAGGTATGTTATAGTACAAAACACTGAAAATGTTAACCTCTACACGAAAAGTTTTATTTTTTTTACCTGTAAAATTTTGAGGTGTGATGAATCTATATATATTTTGCCTGTAATTTTAGAGGTGTGATGAATCTATTTTTTACTAGTAATTTTAGAGGTTTACTAGTATTTTAATCAAAATTAATACAAACAAATCTGCAACTCAGTACAGTTCGGAAACTCGGAAACATACAAATCAAATCCGTCTAAAAGACTTCTATGTAAAAAAAAATGCATATTTATTCGTATATACAAACATATTTCAGATCTTAAATTTATAAATATGAGTATATATGTATATCAAGTGTTTTATGAATACATTCATTTATATATATCACTAGCTGAAAACCCGCACTTCGCTACGGAGTATATTCAAAGTAAAAACAACGGTCAATGTATGCATTTAATGCCAATCAATATATATATATAATAAATACGACGATGAATGTATATAATTGATGTAATATATATATATATATATACATATATATATATATATTTATAAAAAAATCGTAAGGGATATTTTTATAGACAAAATAATGTAGAAGAAGATATTCAAATTAAATCTAATATAAAGAATACTAAAGAATATAGTACAGTTAATATAGTACAGTTTGTAGAACATTTCTTTTACTGAATTTTAATATTTTTTTGGATAATGTCCAATCGTCTGCCGCATTATCAAGAAAATTTTTTTTTGTCTATTTAGTTTTTATGTACGTGACGATAAATTTATTTAAAGTACCAGAAAAGGAAATCACGTGATCAGCATTTAATAAATTAAATTCTAAAAATTAATATTTAAAAATTCACCAAAAATCAGGAAATGGAGGTAAAAATTTGAAAAAAATTTCATTTTGAAGGAATTTTTATGATCTTTCTAGTGATATAAATTTTATAACCCTCAATGTATTATTTTAAATGCAAACGTAAAAAAAGTTTACTTTTTACGTAAAAAAAGTTTACAGCTTAAAAATTTAATTTTAAAAAATCTAAGACGAATTTTTGAAAAATCTTTCTTAGTGCACCCCTACACTATTAGAAGAATCGCTATGCAAAATTTCAGCCCTTTAGGTCCAGCGGTTTGGTCTGTGCGTTGTATGTCAGTCAGTCAGTGAATGAATGAGTCAGTTACGGAACTGTCTTATATATATAGATTAGGATCTTTAATAATTTAAAAACACATTTAACTCACGTTTTGATGACGTCTTTTATGACTCAGAGCAATCTGCAGCACAAAGAAATCGCATTTCTAATGAAGATGGCGCCTGTAGTGGAGAAATTCCGTTTCCCAGCATTATACTCAGCTGTCTTGTTCGGAACGAAAAAAGTCCTATTTTTTCTCCCACCAGACACCTGTGGAAAAAAACCTTTAATTATTCTCTGAGCAGTAGGCGTGTAACATTGCATTTTCACGGCAATGATTTTCACGCGCGCTTAAAATACTGCGTGTGACGAGCAGGGTAAGAATGCATCACATTATGAGCAACAAGGACGGGTTATGTTTAGAAATGTATTGCTTTTAAGCTCACGAGAACTCACAATATCTTATCGTTTCTTTCAGACATGAATCCCAACGACAGATTTAGTTCCCGGTGACCCCGATGGAGCATCCAACGGACGAAGAGGATGGCTTGGAAGGTTGCGAGGATGGACACTGTCCACTGCAAACTGAAGTGCCCGTACTGGCTCAAAACAGAGCACATGGAAAGCTCAATCAGGAAGAGAAGAGGTTTCTGTTGTGTGTGGAGAGGGGGGATGTGGCGACTGCCAGAAGGTGAGTTTATTAAAAAAAGTTTTAACTTTCAAAAAATGCAAAAAGTATGAAAGTGTGATTTTTTTGATAGAATCTGAATTCAAGCAGATATTCTGATATCTTGGGAATTGCTGAGGAAGTCGAGAGCTTCTCATTTGCGATTTTGGGCTGCATAGACGGGGATCTACAGAATAAATCAGATTCCGAAAGCTTGAAACATCAGTGCCATAAGGGGGTGCCCGACACCACAGATTCTGGCACCGCATGACAGTACCCTGGCCATTCGATCATCATCCGGCAGTGGTGGGATAAAAGCAAATGTATTATATATAAGAAGGTGTGGTGAAGAGCCAAACAAAAAATTAAATAAAATTTTTTTAAGTTTTTCGCAATGTCAGAATTCCACCGGGCATGTATTTTCTTCGTCGGGTAATTCCTTTTTTCTCAATGCGGCAGGCATTTTTTCTACTGTAGCCTATACGCAACTTGAATTCAGCTGGCTTCTTTATTCTGGAAGGATCCAATGCGTGTACTTCTTATTATAGAACTTCGTAGAAACTAGCATGCCTTATCCAAGACCCAAACGCCCTCACACTTCCGTAGTTGTCTACGCTAACCACCACGTGAACAGCTCGTCAAGCAAAAAAACTTGGAAATTTAGAGCTGAAAATGGTACATTTTACTTCCTTTGAAAAATGATACATTTTTGTACATTTTTTTAATTCTCAATGGTAATGTACAACGGCATACCTTTCTTATCTATGTTATAAAACTCGCTCGAATCTCTGCTAACAAATTATCCATTATATGGTTACACACTGATTTCGTTTTTTTAAATCTTTCTTACTACAACCTTTTACAGCAGGAAAAACAATTTTACTGCCAGGATTTAAAGCCTTCAATAAATTGCCATTCAAATCGTAACTATAAAGTTTTAGACAAATCAATGTATTTTGTATTAGTAGAGTCACGCTGTAAAAGTCAAATGTTAGTTGACAGTTGATGTATTTACGGGCATATATAAAGACCTTGAGAAAGTAAGTAAATAAACTCATAGTGTGTTGTAAAGGGTGTTAATGTTACGATTAAATTAAAATTTCGTTAATATAATCAAGTTGCAAAAAACTGTGCAGTTTTTCACTATTATAATTTACATGGAAATTTAAAAATATCTGAAGAAATTGTTGAAGAATTTTTCCTACCAAAGAACCAGTAAGATTGATGCGAAAACAGGTATTATTAATATTTCAGTGGTTGAATACATGAAATAAAGTAGCTTTAAAAGGGGAAGACTATATTAGGGGAAGACTATATTTACGTCATACTCATCCCATTTAAAAAAGGGAAACTAGTGAAACTAGTTTTTAGAAAACTAGTTTTTAGGGAAGCTAGTGACTCTGAAAAACAAACCTTTGTTTTTTTAGTATAACATTATCTAATCATGTATAATTAATATGCTCCTTAATAGAGCACTACATTTCAAAAAACTTCTGAAGAATTCAAGCCTAAAAGATTAGTTGTGGTTTGTTAACGTAATACGTACCGATCAGTTTAATTTACTAACAAAAGCATTAAATAGTTAATTTCAACTCCAAATGGCTAAAGTATAAATAGCAAGGATTTTAAAGAATGGCGGCAATTTGTATTAAATAAAGTAATAAATATTTATACCTCTACAGATTTTCGATAAACTACTTTAGAATTTCTTAACATTTCGTAAGATATTAGATATTTGAACATATTTTTTTAAATAAAGGAAAACCGTGTTCAACATCACAATCTGCCTCTTTTAGCCGAGTGTGTCACTTTTAAGTCGTTTCATATGCAGAAACTTCGATTACGAACTTTAGCTTGCATTATCGATAAAAGAAACAAGGTCACCTGTTGCAACTAGAACGAACAGCTGGTAAATAACATCCATTCTCTATATCTTTCAGAAACAAATGGAACACAGACGCTTTGAAAATTACTTCCTCCATCTACATCTTGAAACTTAATTTACTAATGTTCCAAAAGTTCGTTTAAATCTTATTGTACGTTCTTCAGCCAGAGCGAAAATCTCGAAATCTTATTAAGCATTGATTCCGTGAAGGGATTTAATGAAGGCAGAGAACATGCGTCAAGACTTCGGTCTTTTGTGTTTTTGTTTATTAGGTAAGCGGTTGACTGATTTTTTTTTATTCATTAAATAACAACTTTACAAAAAATTATGTTGAAAGTTATTCTCAAACGTGTTCATTTCTTTAAATTTCCACATTCTGATCTCAGTATTTCAAAGACTGAAAAAGAGTGTTTGATATTTTTCCGTATAGTAGTAAATTGTTAATAACAATTAACCAACTGTTTACATAATTTTAGGTATTGTTTCAGTAACGGTTATATGTACATTATAATTCTGCTTGTTCAAACCATTATAATTAAAATAATTCCCAGAGGATATGATCTGGCTGAATACAGATAATTTAACGATTTTTAATTTGTAAAAATCAATTTATACAATAACTTTATTATGAAATACTTTATGGAATAAATTTAATTGTTTACAGAGATGATAATGTAAATTTAAATAGAATTCCAACCAAGATGAAAATAATATGAATTTTATTGAAAACTGAAACAAAGAAATCTGGTCTTAATTTCCCAAAGCATTCATTTTCCCATGATGAATTTAATAATGTCATAATACCAAAATAAAATTGCTAATAGTTAATAAGTAACGAGAATTTTCCAATTTTGCTAAAAACGTTTAGTTCCCGTGAGTAAACATTATTTGAAGAAGCAAGATATCAAATAACGTTTTACCCCAATACATTACTCTGATACCATACACAAATGTTTTGAAATAAAATTTTAAATTGTAGCAAATAGATTACGATAAAACATTTTCATGAATAATACAAATTTTATTAATGTTCATTTGGATTTACGTCTGATACCTTAACAAGATCAATGCAATAAAATAGATCTAAAAGAACTTTTTCTGTTGTCCGAGGAACTGACAAACGACAAATTAGTTAGGATGGTCTGGTAGCATTTACGATGTTTTATACCTCTTATAAGGATAAAAGTTTACTATAATCGCAATAATCTCTTTCTGGTATTAAAGATACTCCATTTATTTCTAAAATATATAAATGACTAGCGCTGAAGTTTACGACAAGCATGTACTAATAGAAATGAATATCTTAACAAGATCAATGAAATAAAATAAACCTAAAATAACTTTTTGTTTGTCCGTGGAACTGACATACGACAAATTAGTTAGGATGTTCTGGTAGCATTTACGATGTTTTACACCTCTTATAATGATAATAATTTGCTACAATCGTAATAATATCTTTTTGGTATTAACCCTCAAACGGTACAGTGGGGGTCGGACCCGACCCAAGAGTGCGTCTTCCCCATTCGTTCTCTTCGCTCTCATTGCAAGAGATCGAGTTGACAAGGAAGCCTACTAGATGGACCTACTAGACCAGAGGTGGGGAACCTTTTTTACCATTAGAGGCCACATGTAAATTAGGTAGTAATAAAGGAGGACGCATAAATTGATGTACTTATAAATGCGACTTTTATGAAATTATTATAGTTAGTTATAGTTTTAACAATTTGATGCACTATATAGAAAAATAACAAAAGAAAATTAAGTCCTTATTTATTTATTATTTGACTTAAAAAGTTACACTATAAAATATTTTTGTACTCACATAAGGGTAAAAACTTGTTATAACGTTAATCATTAATTATTATTTTTTAAGTAAAATTATTAGATTCATAGATACCACTGTAATTTTTTATATTTCACTCTTGGTATTTTTATTTATGTAAGCACACAGACACACAGACACACACACACACACACACACACACACACATATATATATATATATATATATATATATATATATATATATTTATTTAAATCTTAATAAACAACTACATATTTAAATACCACTTCACATAAAAATAATAAAGTAGAAGTATTTTTAAATAATTTTAACATTGTAAAGAAATACAATAGAAAAATAAAAATAATAGTATTAAATTATAAATAACTGACATAGTAACAATTCCTAAAATAATTTTAAAATCCGATGGAAAATTTAAGCTAGTGGGATATTTGCATTTGTTTCTTGCTTGAAAGTAACTGAATATTTGAGGGTACAAAAGAGGGCGTGAGGGGTTGGATCAAACTTCGTAACGCGAAGCCTGCGTACATACATTCATGCCGTTCTTTATTTAATTCCATTGATTTGAAAATTGTTGTAATCTATAAAATTAAATATTAATTAATACAAATGCTAGCTTTTATGAAGGCTGCACAAGAAGGTCACTCAGGCTGCATGCGGCCTTAAGGCCGCGCGTTCCCCACCTCTGTACTAGACCATCCTACTAGATATAGGAATAAGTAAATACGAGTGCCTTTCTTGAAACACATTATTCATGATCGCTACTCATTTTTTAAATTTTTAAATTTTAGATTTTTAATTTTTTTAATATTAGATTTTAAAAATTTTTTATTGTAGATTTTTAAATTTTTTATTTCTTTTTTGAAGGCCAAAAATGTCAGTATATATTAATTTTACATTTTTGTGCTCGGAAAGTCGGTTTCACTAACTTCTAAAACTAGGTAGACTAAATTAAATATTAGACCTAATATATACAACATTCTATGTATATGCCAAAGAGATTTTCTTTGTTTAGTAAAATTACAATTCGTTGGTAATTTTTTCTACAAAAAGGGTTTTATTTCATGTATAATATCATCAATAGATGTTATTATACAAGAAAAATGCTTATTGTGTACTTATTTCTACCAAAAACCTCATCCAAAAAAATAGATCGGGTCGGATCCGACACGACCGTACCATCTATTTCGTCTCAAACCACTGTAACGTTTGAGGGTTAAAGAGGGTTAAGGTTTGAGGGTTAAAGTCCATTTTGTTCTGAAATATATAAGCGACTAGTCGCTGAAGTTTACGATAAGCATGTACTAATAGAAATGAATGTATATTTAATAGCGCCCTTTTCAGGTACGCTCTTTCCCGCGTGAAACCACCATCCCGCGCGATTGAGTGCAGGTGTGAAGGTGTCGGAGAGGAAGGGAAAGCTGCTTTTGAGCGTACTGCAAGTTTTCCCGCGCGCAATCCCGTACTCTCCAAGCACTCCAAGAGCGTACGTGTAAAGGGCGCTATTAGCACCCTTTACAAGTACGCTCTTTTGCGAGTGTTTGGAGCGTGCGCGCAATCCCGTACGCTCCAAGCACTCGCGAAATAACGTACGTGTAAAGGGCGCTATTAAAAGGCATACCGTAAGCACAAAAGCCTGTAAAATATAAAATTAACATATACACACTAATTTAATATAAAGCGTATCCTTCATTTATCAAAATAAATCTTGGCAGATATATTGCGAGAGACAGAAAATAAAATCCGAGATCTCCAAAATACCAGATGTTGATACAACGGGAAAACCTTTTTTTTTTACCACGTGGCTTCCGCTTTGCAGACCAAATAGCCTTGTAAAGAGTTTGTTACGATAGTTTAGGATTCATTTTGCAACCGGAAGCTTTAGTTTATTTCATTGTGTGTGTCTGCAAAAGCGAGTCATGATGTTTACTTCTAAAAGGCGGGTTAGGGATATTGTATAAAAGGAAATACTTTTTTAGCAACACATATCGGCATTTCCGTACTATGTGAAGAAAATGTAACTGAATTCCTTCTGCTTTAACACCGAAAACAAATATATTCGAGCAATATTTTAAATTCATTTTCGATATTTTGCAATTCAGTTTCCTTCCAAATGAAAAATGATCGATTAATTTTAAAAATATATATATATAAGTTTTTCATGAGGTATGTAGGATCAAACCTAGCAATTTACAAAATTGAGTTAAGGATACTTTCTTGTGGCATTTCAGTCAGTTAAAAACGAAAATTATTGGAAAATGGCCTACAGATACAAAATAGTGTAGGGATTTTTATAAAGGTAATTTCAAATTTACATCTCCAAAAATGCATAAAAATAAGTTCTTTCCTTTTACCGAAATAAAATGTCTTATGAAGGTTGCTAGATTTGATGCTAAACCAGTCGTTTAATGGTGTGCTAAAATAACCATACATAAATATTTTTTTTTTTCATCTCGAAGTCGGTGTGATATGGTTGCTGTTCTCACTCATGGGTTCCTACTATAATGGGATGCCATGTTAATAAGATATGATTTCCCTTGAAAATTTTCATCAGGAGATTTTCTTACCCCAGACAATTCGTTGTCGAAATATGCGTACTACAGAGGCTGTTCACACATTTTTTAGACAGTGTATATTGTATTCACAAAACTAAATTACATAAAATTCTTGTGTTTTAAATGTTCTATTTGACATCCCTAATTCTGAACTATCTTTCGACACCGCAATTTCCAGGATAATAATGCCATTTGAAGTGTCAGAAGAGGTATTCTATCCCATTCCTCCTGAACAGCTTTCCAGAGTCCTTTAAGGGTTTTGGGACGACGTTTGGATAATGCAGATTTTAAAAGTCCGAAAGCACAAAAATCCATAGGTGATACATCGGGAGATTTAGTAGGGATATCAGTGAAGGGTATGGCCTTGATACCAGTTTTTTGTTCCATTTCTTTTAGGAAATTTACAGTGGATTTTAATGCGTGACTGCTAGCTTTGTCCTGATGGAGTCTCACAGATTGATGACACTGTGGGTAAAGCGATGGTATTTCATTCAGAAAAATTGGCGATAAAATATGTTCCTGATAGTATTTGGAGTTAATCTTGACATTTTTTTCCACTCTCTTTATTTTTAACTTGCCATTATAAGAAAAACCAGCAACAATCATGAATCCCTTAGAAAAACTTTCTTTCGATTCTTTGAACCATGTACTTAAATTTTTTTCTCCCCTTTTATGATAATAAATGGCTCTTTTTTTGTTGCAATCATTTAAATACATCCATGATTCATCTATTGTGACAATTGTTTTCCATTTTTCTTTGGATAAGTGTTTCTCATATAGAATTCTGCAGCGTGTCCTGCGTTCAGTGATATGATTTGGAAGAAGACGATGCACATTGCGTTTTTTCGCTTTCTTAAGATTTAAATCAACGTTTATCATTTTGTTTACAGTGGACACCGAGCATTTTAATGATTTTGCAACTGTTCTTTGACTAGGGGGATTTTCTTTTAACATTAAACAACGTGCCTTTGCAATAGTCGAAGATGTCCGTTTTTTCCTTGGATACTTGTTTGGAATTTTTGTCCCACTTGAGGCTCCAATTTGACGTTTTTTTCCTTTCTTGTTGACGATATTACCTATCAACGCTTTAGATATCACAAAACCATGACTCTCACATCGTTTTTGGATAACGGAGTATGCATATTTCTCTTCGGAAAGAGCATAAATGTAGCCTTCGAACCACTGCTTTGGTAAAAACGCCATTTTGAATAAAAACAAAACTTTCAAGCCGCAGACGATAATTT
Source organism: Dolomedes plantarius (assembly GCA_907164885.2). Lineage (NCBI taxonomy): Eukaryota > Metazoa > Arthropoda > Arachnida > Araneae > Dolomedidae > Dolomedes > Dolomedes plantarius. Next base: position 92,208,505 of record OU015495.1, read on the forward strand.
TGACTTTTAAAAACATAGTACAATTGCAATTATTTCTTTTGCAGCAAACGATTTTTTATTACCGCTTACCAAAATCGTCTAAAAAATGTGCAAACAGCCTCTGTATTACAGAGGGCTACAAAAAAAAATTTTTGGTGCCTAGGATTCTAGAGCTGAATTTAGCTATATTTGGGGCGCTGAATCTAAATATGAAATCGGTTTTTCTCTATCAGCTCTACTTTTTTAGACACAGCAAAATCCCGTTTATCCAGGATAACTGGGACCATAGGCAATCCGGACAATTGAAAATCCGAGTAATATGGGCAATAAGCAATGCAAAATCTTCAACTCAGAAGACTTACTTTGTTTTGCAACAAAATTACATAGTATTGATTACAAGACATTAAAAAATATAAAAATCATTTTTCACAACATTTTTTAACAAAGAATTGGTAAGTCTAGTAAAACTTTCTTAAACTCAACGAAAGCGTTTTATTACCATAGTTTATTGTACAATCTATGCAGGAACTGTACAATGAATCAAACTAAAAATTGAATATTTGGCGTACTTGTAGTTACGTTCTGGCTATAATAGTTAAAAATTATTATCTAATGTGAACATTAAATAAAAAATAATGTCTACAAATCTGATTCGGATCAACGAGAGCCGGATAAATGAGGTTTTACTGTACATCCACTTATCTCTCAATGTTTTTTCTATTCAATACATTCAAGTGTGGGTGATTTGTTCTCCTGGGAAAAATGGCTCTTGCTGAATATTTTCCAGATGATTGGCGACTATTTATTAACAGCTAAAAGCGAAGTTTGAAATGTATTTGTTCAATTGTTTGATTCCTATTGTCCGTCTACACAATGGTAACAAATATGGTTCAATACCAGTTGCTCACTCAACGAAAATGAAAGAAGAATCTGACACCATAGCTTTGGTCTTGGAGAAGATAAAGTATCATGAACATCAGTGGGTGATTTGTGTGGAATCTTTCCCCTTGGATAGCAAAGTGGCTACACCTAGTATCCTTGCATCGTGTGCCTCTGGGATGGTAAAACACATCACTGGGTTAGAAAAGAGTGGTCTAAGATATAAAACATGGACGCTGGGGAAAGGAATGTCATTAACGAACCCTTTATTTGGAAGAGAGAAAGTCATCTTTTCTCCACTGCATATCAAGCTGGGTCTAATGAAGCAGTTTGTAAAGGCTCTTGATAAGAACGGATCATGCTTTGCATATATAGGGAAAATGCCTAAGTTAAGTACGGAAAAAATTAAAGCAGGAATATTTGACGCCCCACAAATAAGACAACTCATTAAGGATCCTGCCTTTGTAAATTACATGAATAAGTCTGAGCGAAAAGCCAGGACTTCATTTGTTACAGTTAATGGAAATTTTCTGGGCAAATGCAAAGCTGAAAGCTATGTTGAACTGGAAAACGAGATGCTAAACTGTTTCAGATCCCTTGCGTGTAACATGAGCATTAAGGTGCACTATTTAGACAGCCACTTAGACCTTCTTGAAAATTTAGGATAAACTAGTGAGGAACAAGGTGAAAGATTTTACCAGAATATTAAATCTATGGAGGACCGCTACCAAGTAAAAGATGGGATACGCACATGATGGTAGATTACTGCCATAGCAGTAATCTACCATTTTGTGCGTATTAAAAAGGGACTGTTAAAAAGGAACTGAGTTTAAAAAGGGACTGTTCCAAAATACATTCAAGAATGTTACGGAAAAGAAGTTTCCGAAGTGTTCAGTGACTAGTTGGTTTCATCGATGACTTTTTCCTCTTCCTTGCTCTTTGTAATTAGATAACTACTACTGCAATATTCTCGGATTATTATGTTCCTTTAACATTTTTTAAAATTATAATAATAATAAAAAAACCGTCTTTAGTTTTTTAATTTTATCCATGGATTTTTCTTAAAATAGTGTAACGTATATTTCACTAAAATGTTATATCTTAGAAATTTGAGCTCCTAGGCAAAAACTAATGCCATATTTGTATTCAGGGACTCAAATTCATATGAAATCAGCTCCAAATACCCCGGCAACAAAACCATTGTTGTTCTGTGTTATGAATACATCAGCCTCGTCGAAATTATTTTTAAAAGGTCTACTTAATAATGCACTACTCTCGTGGAAATTTTTATCAATAATTTGAATAACTTGAAATATTCCGATTAAAAACTCGATAAATTTTATGTTCGAGAAAAAAGAACGGTTATAGGATAGACGAAAGTCCTTATGTCGCAGAAAATTACGGGCTACCGAATAAAAATGCGCTATAGACTATTATGTTTTGTGTATTAGTTGACATTAAAAAACGGGATTCACTTTCGCTAGAAGAAATAAAGTATGTCAGTTATAGTTTTATGTTATATTCATTTCTCAGCGTAACATCGCCTATGATGTTGACGCTGCATTTCCGTCATAAGACACATTTTATTGAACATTTATTTTAATCGTTCATTAAATGCCACTTACTTGAACCTGGACATAAATGAAATTATAAAAAAAACCTTCATATCTTTACCATTGCAACTTTTATTTATGAAAATTACAATATATGATATACATAAGATGCCTGTTTAAGTTCTTTAGCAAACTTATTCCGAGCAACTTGTCAGTAGTCAAGTGCCAAAATATATTAAATTCTAAGTATAATACTCTAAATTTTTTTAACCGCAATTCATGACAGACGATGGTATCTTCCGAACACGGTTCAATGACTGCTGTCTACTTTGTTTAGGGATGTATATATTTACTATTAAAAGCAATGGAGGTAAATATCTGTCGAAATAGTTTCCTTGTCTATCAATACTAATGCGACGTGAATTGCAGAAATAGGAAATCCCCTATTAGATGCCATTTTCAAACTTTTGATAACAATTGAAAACGCATAGACGGGAAATTTGGAGTCAGGATTATCATACATGGGTGACTAGAAATATAGCATATCCTCTAAAGCAGTGGTACTGGTCCGTGGATCAAATGGTACAGGGCCGCCAGCTTAGGGCCACCAGCTCAGGGTTCCCATTGATTTAGCGTTCTAGTGAGTTAAAATGTTAAATCATTTTATATTCATTTTTTGGTGTAACTGTATTTTATTTTGAAGACATTTTTAAGTACAATTAAATTAAAATTATTAAATCAAAACAATCTAAAATATAAACAATCAACCCCCCCCCCCCCCCCTCAGCGGGTGACGTGGTAAAATTTTCAAACGTTGACCGGTCCGCGGTGATAAAAAGGTTGGAGAGCACTGCTCTAAAGTGTACAGTTAACTTAATTTTACATCAGGTAGATTTTATGATTGTATGATCTGATACATTGTTAACAACATATGGTTATCCGAGTCTACATATAATCGCAAAATATAATTGTGGATGCGAGATGTTATCGTCTGCCGTAAATTCGTATTCTTTAAAACATTTTGTTATTCTCTCGGCAGGATGTATTATCACTATCAATTATGCAGACAGTTTAACCCTTCAGCGAGCGCGCCCGTGTACAGAGTGCAACATTTTCGTAATTTTGAATGGTTTGTTCTTACATGTAAGGTTTGAAGTCGTAAGCAATTTCTAATTATACCTACACCCTTTCCTATGCAGGTCTGATTTTCTGACCTTTGTATTCCTTTCCATTCATTGGTAGTCGTGATTTAACCGCGGTATACCAGCGATTATACTTGATTACATTATGACAAAAGCAGGAGTTGATCTAGTCAATCAAATGTGCAGTTATTACAAGGCATCCCGCATGTCACGAAGATGGACTCTCTCATTGTTTTTTAGGTTTTTAGACTTAATAAGAATCCATTTGCAAGTTGTCCTTAGATCCAATAAACCGGACAGTTTTGAAATAAGGCGATTCTATCTGCATTCTTTGGCCTTAAATTATAAATATATCTCAATATTATCAACATTTTATATCGTGTCATAAAACGCAGAATTATTATTTTCAATTTGAAAAAAAAAGTGTATTGTAAAAGGAATAATCAAGGTTGAAAGAGACGTTGCACTTTGTTCCATGCGCGCTTGCTGGTGTTCCAAAAATTGGCGCGCCCGCTGAAAGGTTAAATGATTAGGTGATGCAGCCTATTATAGGAAGTTAGATTCGCAGAAATGATTCAGAGTTCGAAGAAGAAAAGGTTTTAATTTCCATTGATAGACGAGTCAAATCTCGGTTTGATAGATAATTACGATGAGGTCAAAGACCCCCCTGTCTAGAACAATTTCTTATTATAAACATTATTGCAAATTTGTCAAAAGTCATGGAAATTAGTGTGAGATATCCTCCAGCATAATCGGAGCAGAAATAATTATTTCAGCTAGAAAAAGAAAACTAATCCCTGTTTATAATTTAATCGGGGTTTGTTTAAAAGAAGCAATCTACACGAATATATGGTAATCCTAAATCATGGTAATAAATATAAAAGGAATATTTTACAGGTACCCCCATTATTTCTTAATACCTCTTATTCAGCTCTCTTTACTACCTCATAATCGAATGCATCACATTAGGACGTTCTCTTCGTTAGTTATTTTTTAAACCGCCCTCAGTTGTATACTGTTTGCCATTACAATAAATTAACGAGCCTTACAATTCCTGATATAATTTTATATTCAAAATCATCATTCTTTGACCGTCTGCATTTTTTCCATATTTTTTTGTTAACGGCAAAAAAAGTATATATTTCGGAACAAGCTAACGGCAACAAAAGATATGTTTCTAAATTAGAAACAGCATTTATAAAATTGATTCATTTGCTCTCATTTGCTATCTCGACTTTCACATCACATTTTACTCTCCTTAGAAACAACTTTCACAACCCTTTAAAACAAGATACCAATTGAGATAGTTTTGATGGGTCCGTTACATCCCATGTCCATTCTGTTGTCGTTGTTGTTGTTGTTGTTGTCGTATCTAGGAATAATGCAGAAAGAGAAAATCTTAGATAGAACCAAAAGACTGGATAACAGAAGCTGCCAGATCAGGCTCCTGTGGGTTGTGCAGGAGTTCTTGCAGTAACTTCTAGGAATAGTGCAGAAAGAAAAAGTCTTAGATAGAACCAAAAGACTGGATAACAGCAGCTGCCAGATCAGGTGCCTGTGGGTTGTGCAGGAGTTCTTGCAGTAAATTCTAGGAATAGTGCAGAAAGAAAAAGTCTTAGATAGAACCAAAAGACTGGATAACAGCAGCTGCCAGATCAGGTGCCTGTGGGTTGTGCAGGAGTTCTTGCAGTAAATTCTAGGAATAGTGCAGAAAGAAAAAGTCTTAGATAGAACCAAAAGACTGGATAACAGCAGCTGCCAGATCAGGTGCCTGTGGGTTGTGCAGGAGTTCTTGCGGTAACAAAACAATTTTGCAAAAGGCAGTCACAATGGATGGACAAAGATATGTTCTGGAGAAAGCTGAGTTTCTGGACAATTTTTACAGTTGATAAAGGATCTTGTGCCATCAGGGTAGATTTTCATACCCTTAACGTGGTTGATTCTTAGTCTAGCTATTGTAGAAGCAATTGTTCTGGGAGTTAAAGTCTGAAATTAGTGGTTTCTTTAGGCGCCTGACCACTGCGTTAACATATGGCAGTGTGATGGAGGAAGAGGTCTAGACCAACACGTGTCCATTACATCACGTAAATAATTGTACTTATTTGTACTGAAAAAAAATCTACAACTACTTTATTTTCCAAATTTTATCCATCAAATTTTTTAGGATGTAAAGAAATAACGCAGATAAATTTCGATTCAAAAATAAGAAGTATCCCAATATTTTATAAAAGAGAATTTTAACGTAATAATTTATATGACAGAATAATTTTTTCAATAACGCTGCAAGGTTTTGATTTTTTTAAATAGACTATTCAAACACATTATCAAGTGAAATCGCAATTAAAACAAACACGATGTTAATCTCTGCTATGATCCTTTTGTATGTCTTCAAATATTTCTGCCTCATTTTTACCGGCATTAGTTTTCATGCAACGTCAAATAAGAATATTCACTTTTTTCATTTATTAGTTACTTAATTAACTCTAATAAAAATTTCCCTCTAAATTATGGAAATTCTAGAGGAATAAAATATTTATGGACTAGATTTCCGATTGAAGGAAGGCTATAAAAAATCTAATATAAAAGCTTCAGTGATTTCGATGTATTTGGTTAATTAAATTTTATGGTTTGCAGATTAAAGATTAAAGTTTTTATGGTTATTGGTTTTTCCGATCATAGGGGAGATTTCAAAAACTATGCGAGATATTAAATGTGTTTTGGGACAAAATTCCTCTTTTGGTTTATCAAAATACTTTGTAAGGAAATTTAAGGCACTCTCTTTATTTACAAGTGATCTGGAACATACGAGAAATATTTTTAATCGTTAAATCCCTGCTATTGCCTTGAGGAAATCAATATACTTCAAAATTTATGTGTAAAGCGTTGTTTGATAGGTTAAGAGTAGAATTAATCTTTAGAGGGTCTTATTAATTGGTTCATATTAACAACTTTAAAGGTTACGTTGGTATACCGGAAAGTACTCTTTTCTGAAGCCATTCTAAAGGAATATGAAACATTTTAAACGTTCAATCTTGATAAAGTCTTCGGAAACTTTGCAAGAATTCTAGATAAATTCAATTTGTTTTGAGCAACCTCAACTTTCTCTGCTGAATTTTCTTATAATCTAAAGCGTGAAATAAATGTATTTGATGTCTCAACATTTCTCGTCAGGTATTTAATGTTTAAGATAAAATAAATATAGTTTTCTAAAGTACAAGAAATTGCTACTGATCAAGAAACACAACATTTGTTTTGCAAATTCCAATTTACAACGAAAGATTTATATAGCTAATGATTTTTATCATCATAAGAATTTAAATAAATTGGCCATCATTGGGTTCCTTTACAAACTACTTTTTCATCTTGCTCTTAAGAAAACATTAAACTACTAGAGAGACAAAGGGAATAATCATTTAGAGGGTAATGTTCGTAATTCAAATATATAAAGAAAATAATGAACAAAATATATTTTATGTTACAAAAACCCGTATAACTATGAAATTAAATATTTTTTAAATTTTATTATCATCAAAACAAAATCAGTCAATACAATCAAATCATTATTACAATCAACACCATCATTACAATCAAAACAAACCTTTAGAAGCTACTTTTTCATCTTGCTTTTAGGAAAACATTAAACTAGAGAGACACCCTCTGAAAATAATCATTTAGAGGGTGATGTTCGTAATTCAAATATATACGTGAACAAAATATATGAACAAAATATATTTTATGTTAAAAAAACCCGTATAACCATTTTTTTTAACCAATGCGGAGGCACTTGTAATCAAACATTCGCCCTTACTACGTCGCAGTTTTACTGTCCATTTTATTATGGGGGCACCATATAGGCGGACAGCATTACCCCTATGAAGGGACGACACGAACGGAGGCATTTTTCGTAGCGCAACGCCGGGATTCGATATGAGCACCCTCAGCACCGAAAACCAGCGCGCTGTACCACTGGGCCGCCACAAGCGCCCCGTATAACCATAAAAGTAAATATTTTGTCAATTTTAAAAAAGTACAGGCAAATCGGTATTATTTTTACCGTAAAATAAATTAATTGTATTCAAATGACAATTTTAGAATTTTACAAGCTGCTATGCAAAGTATACTAGTATAAATCCAGCTTCAGACTATTCTAACTCTGGATATATATAAAATAAATATATTAATATATCGTTGTATGTATTATGCCACTTTAAAATGAACAAAATTTCATATTTTTGGGGGGATACTTAAGTTTTATAAATAACTTATTTTTCGAAATAATTATCCCATTTTCTAAATACGAATGAAATGCAAAATTTACACTTTTTGTATTTGGAAATGACATTTCCGAATAAATTCAAAATACTTACAGATTGGACAAGAAGGAAAACAATAGTTAAACAATTTCGGCTATACAAGATATTTCACTCATAAAACTTAGAAAATGCAAAACGAGAATTTAGGCTGAAAATCCACGGAGGTAATCCCTCATTCGAAAGAGGTAAAATAGCATGAGGAACTAAAGAAGAGAAAATTTATTGAAGGCAATAGCGCATACAGGGAAGGGTTGCCTAGGGGCAATTTCTAATTTGAGCCTGAACTGTTAGACGTTTATGCCTTTTTATAAATATTTTGGGTTTTGACAAATATATTTGGGCGTCAAGTTATATCTGAGTCATTTGAGTCAGTGAATGATATGGAGGGGGGGGGGGAGTGCATGTGCCTCTAAATGGAGGAGGAGCAGATAATGTTTTAGGTAATGGCCCGGAGAAAACTGTTTGAATCCAGGGGGTCGATAATTTAATGAAGCACCGCTTATATTATTATTGTTGCTGCATAAATACATCTATATCTTCAATACTGTGGTATTGTCTCATGGACACGATTTCTATCATTAAAATGTGTAATGATACTCGGGATATAGCACATTTCGGAATGCAATGAACACTTCTAGGAATGTACTTTACGGTATCACAGAACGACTCATCAGAGATTCCGTAGTTTCAGTTTGTATCTTACAGAAAATGCCAATCGAAATTGACTTAACAGCACCAAATTGTTAGGACTTTGCCTTGACCTTGTTGTTAAATGACTCGTTTATGGCTTCCATCGACACAGAAACCACACTTTCCTTACATATATATAACTCGCTTGTTTACACACACACACACACACACACACACATATATATATATATATAGAGAGAGAGAGAGATAGATAGATAGATAGATAGATAGACAGATATATAATAGCAACTATGATACAACATTTTCTAAAACAGCACAATCATCACTCGAAAACCAGAGAGAGAAAGATTCATAACTCAGTTCAATCTAAAGTCCAGTATAGAGACAGTAAGCACGTCTCAATCATTCTCTCCTCTTCATTCGTAGCTCATAGAGATCTCTATCCCAGCAATTCTTTCTTCCTTTCATATCTCCTCTTTCAGAAAGTTCTAGAAGATTCTAGAGAATTCTACCTTACCGTGGGAAACGAGTCTGCGGTTATCACATCCGCTTGTGTGCCGATACGTCTGGTGTCGCAGGGAGTACGGTGGCTGTCATTAGTTTACCTTAAATTGAATTCTCCTTTAACGACTTCTTTAACGACTTGTTAACGACCCTGTCAATCTTACTTAAAATGGGTCCTTTTGTGGAGGTTTTTCCACTTAAAATTGAGTCCAGCCCCACGACGTGTGCGGGCCTCACAGACTTGTTAAAAAATCTAGAGGTGTCGAGACTTCAGCAAGAGCGAATTAAAGCTGATACAAGTATGCTGAGTAAATACCGAAAATTATACAAAGGATAAAGGATCATAATATGTTGACCCATGTCAATAGAATTTTATTTCTTTATTTTTAACTAAAAGATTCCCCCTATCACACTACTTTTCACGATGAAAAATAAGCTTCAATAAAAATTTAGTAAAAATGTTTCACTAGGACAAACAAAAGTTTTAAACGTATAGATTCATGGCAATGAAAGAGAATGTATTGGAAAAATATTCTCTGTTTCTATTATCCGTTCTGTTCCGTTTATTTATTCTAAAAAATATAATGAAACTAAAAAACAAAATTGCTGTGAATTTACATACACTTTAAGTTTAATTAGTAATAATTTGGAATCTGAATCATATTTTTAAACCTAATTCCTACATGCATTTTTATCTTAACAGTTATCATTAAACAATATTTAAAGCAGATTATAAGCATTAACTGTGATGAAACTTAGTCACAAATCTCTAAAAAGCATGCACAAACAAACAGACTAGAAGCGTGAAATTTCTGTCTATTTTCTTAGGGGATTTTATGCAAGCCGAGAGATGCCAGGCTAAAACTTTAAACAAACCATTTTCAAACAGATTGTGTTTTAAGCAGTTGATAATTTCCTCTTCAGGTTACCCGAAACTTACAGCTGTCTTCCGGCAGCCATTTTATTTTCAGACACAGAGAGGATATCCATACAAAAACATTTTTATCTAAAATCTTTAACACACTAATTCTAAATCGATTTTATAAATGTGCTAGGATTATTAGTGGATTGATATGAGAATTTCTGATTTTGTATAAACGAGCAAAATTTATTTTAAAGTATGGAATTAAATTTCTATTTACATTTTTATATATATGTATGCTTGTGATTTTAACTTTTTTAATAACTGGGTCTAAGTTTGTTTTTGCGCACTTTTCTGATATACTGTTGTGATATAACTCTCGAATTATAAAATGTTCACATAATCACAACTGAACAACTAAACTCGAGTGTATTATGCCTCAGAAAAAAAGGCACTGCACACAAATTATTAACAAAGTAGTTTAAATTTTGTTACTATTGTTTGTTTATTGAAAGAGACTGATAGAAATTCTTAAATGTTTCAATCTCAGATGCTTTTATCCTGCAACATACGCTTTTGTAACAATCCCGAGCCATTGTGATAGTTTGGGACAGCAGAACGAATTGATCAAAATATGATTAAAATGTTTACGTCACGGACTGCAGTTAAAATGCCAAAGATAATTTCCTGTTTATTATTTGTCCCGTTTCGTAAAGCACTGAATATTAAATTATTTTCCGAGTCATATAAATTCAATTTATTACGAGGGAATTCTGTTTAGGTACCGAAAGGGCTTTTATGCAGTTATGACTTTAAACTCAAAATAGAATCAGCAATACAAAGGTCGTTTAATAAGACCGTACAAAAAAGTGTTAAAACGACGTTTTTATAAAAAGAAATTTTTTACGTAACCTTCCTTAAGGTCGATATATTTGGTCAAAAGAAAATTACGCTTTATTTTTTTTTTTCTAAGGCAGAAACCTGCGTCCTTAGGTATAACCATGGACCACCTTTATAATCCCCTCGATAAAGTAAGACTTGTCGAACTCTGCAAAATAAGCGTTTGTTTCGCCAAGCAATTCGAAACCTTTTTAGAATTTAATGTCTATTTCTGCTGTACCAGCAATTTTTTCATATTTGAAAATAAGTAGTAGTCCGAGGGAGCCAAATAGAGAGAATACGGAAGGTGGGGTACAACATCTTAGCGTAATTGCAACAGATTTGCAGCCGCAATCGCAGATGAATGATCCGCAGCGCTGTCAAAATGATAAAGAACCTTTTTTGTCACTAAATGTGGCCTTTCCGTCTTACTTTCACCATTTAAATGATCCAGTAAAGATGAACAATACTCTTACTTTCGATACTCTTAAGCAAAATATATTTTTTTTCTATTTTGCTCTTATCCAAGAAGACAATAAAGATTCCCATGGATACCCACCCCCAAAAACAGTAGCCATAATACAGGGTGAATTTTACGAAACTGACACTACTCAGGGCCATATGAAGCGCTATCTGTCCTCCCAGAATTCCACCAAAATTGATAGAGGGACTAAGGACGAAATGAGAAAGAGTTTCCGGGAAGAAAAAAAAGTTCCAAAAGTCGCCGATAGCGAAGATAGCGACGCTCTAGTTGTCGACGCACTCGAGAAATTGCCCAAAACGCAAGTAAAACATCAAAATGCAAATTCATGGCTACATAGTCGACAGCAGCGCCAGTATTTTGGGCTATAAAGATCGGTGCGGAATCTATTTCACCATCGCTTTACAGAAGAAAGGATCATCAGTGGCTTTTTCCACTTGCATGACTATCTCGCTCTTCGGACTTAACCCATGTGACTTCTTTCTGTGGGGTTTTTACCAAGGTGTATCTTGGTGGAGTCTCGAACTTGGCGGCCCCAAGGAACAACATATCCCGGACTTGATTAACATTCCTGGTGACATGTTATGCTCGGCCGTTGAGAACGTAGTGCTCAGGATGCAATGTGTCGTCCACCAGGACGGTGGTTACATTGAAAGAGTGAATTTGCGGAATAAAGCGTTGTTGCAGTGAAATTTCTTCGTTATTCATTTGTCTGCTTATTATAATTTTTTGGGAATTCACCACTTAACTTTATAGCTCGAAATACTAGCCTTGCTGTCACTACTTAGTCGTGAATTTGCATTTTGATGTTTTACTTGCATTTTATGCAAATTCTCGAGTACGCCGACAACTACAGCGTCTTATTTCCCCTTTCGGCGACTTTTGCAACTAATCTTTTTTTCATCAATCGTTACAAATTGGCGCAAAAATTCCTCTCGATTTCTTTGAGACCGCTCCAAAATTGTACTTCGAAGTGTCAACTCGTTCACGTTTTCGACCGACTGTTAGCAAGCGAAATTCACCTTGTCGACAGGTTTCTCCTCTCGAAATATTCATACAAAATATTATGTGCCTGCTCTGATGAGATGCCTCGGAAAACGAACAGCCTCGGAAACGAACAGCCTCGATGAACAGCCTCGGAAATATCATGCATTTTTAACCTCCTATCCTTCATCACCATATTAGGGATTTTTTAAAAATTATATCTACCGTAGTTACCCCAGCAAGGCGACCATAATGTTTAGCGTTACTTGTGCTCCATTGCACCGGATGTGGCCCGATATGACTGCTAAGGACCCCCAGGTTGTACCACCACCAGTGGTTGAAGACTGCAGCAGATGGCCACACCCACGCACTAATCCTTCCAAGTCCCAACGCGTCACTTGTGTTCATTCGGCCACAAAGAAAAATCAACAAAAGTCTTGTAAATCATTCTAAGCGAAGGTGTGTCGTAATATTTAACAAGATTGGACTTACTTTCTACAACCGTTATATTTTTAAAAAGGCATGTTTAATCAAAACGAGGAACACTTTTTATTCCATTGTGTGAACAGTAACAATAGTGGATCAGCTAAAATTACTGCTAGTTCACGACGAAGCGTTGAATCGGTTTACAGTTAGACTTGTATGCCTTTGAAGCATTCTTAATGTGAGAGTTCCAACAATTTCAGTGCAGTAGCGCTACTTTTTTTGTTTATTCCATGGACTTATAATACGAATAGTATCACTCAATTATACAGAGGCTGTTCGCACATTTTTTAGACGATTTTGGTAAGCGGTAATAAAAAATCATTTGCTGCAAAATAAAAAATTGCAATTGTACTATGTTTTTAAAAGTCAAAATTATCGTCTGCGGCTTGAAAGTTTTGTTTTTATTCAAAATGGCGTTTTTAACAAAGCAGTGGTTCGAAGGCTACATTTAGGCTCTTTCCGAAGAGAAATGTGCATACTCCGCTATCCAAAAACGATGTGAGAGTCATGGTTTTGTGATATCTAAAGCGTCGATAGGTAATATCGTCAACAAGAAAGGAAAAAACGTCAAATTGGAGCCTTAAGGGGGACAAAAATTCCAAACAAGTATCCAAGGAAAAAACGGACATCTTCGACTATTGCAAAGGTACGTTGTTTAATGTTAAAAGAAAATCCCCCTAATCAAAGGACAGTTGCAAAATCATTAAAATGCTCGGTGTTCACTGTAAACAAAATGATAAACGTTGATTTAAATCTTAAGAAAGCGAAAAAACGCAATGTGCATCGTCTTCTTCCAAATCATATCGCTGAACGCAGGACACGCAGCAGAATTCTATATGAGAAACACTTATCCAAAGAAAAATGGAAAACAATTGTCACAATAGATGAATCATGGGTGTATTTAAATGATTGCAACAAAAAAAGAGCCATTTATTATCATAAAAGGTGGACAAAATGTCAAGATTAACTCCAAATGCTATCAGGAACATATTTTATCGCCAATTTTTCTGAATGAAATACCATCGCTTTACCCACAGTGCCATCAATCTGTGAGACTCCATCAGGACAAAGCTAGCAGTCACACATCAAAATCCACTCTAAATTTCCTAAAAGAAATGGAACAAAAAACTGGTATCAAGGCCATACCCTTCACTGATACCCCTACTAAATCTCCCTATGTATCACCTATGGATTTTTGTGCTTTCGCACTTTTAAAATCTGCATTATCAAAACGTCGTCCCAAAACCCTTACAGGAATGTGGAAAGCTGTTCAGGAGGAATGGGACAGAATACCTCTTCTGACACTTCAAAATGCATTATTATCCTGGAAATTAAGGTGTCGAAAGATAGTTCGGAATAAGGGATGTCAAATAGAACATTTAAAACACAAGAATTTTATGTAATTTAGTTTTGTGAATACAATATACATCGTCTAAAAAATGTGTGAACAGCCTCTGTATTATTCCGTTTTCCTGGGTTCGTTAGGATTCAATAAGAATCTCTGCAGAAAGTTTACACAAAATAAAGTTATTATTTTGTAAATTCTTCAGGCGTATACACAAATTCAAACATAAAAGACGTAACAACTGTCTTCTATACAGCAGAAAATTCTAAAAGCACAAGTCAGGATACAAGAATTTTCAATACAATACACGCCAATTAACGCAGTTACAACACATTCAATTATCATTTGGAAATTGAACCGAGTTCCAATGCCAATGTCAGGTATATTTATAGATTTCCAAAGCGCCCTCTATAGGTCTGTCACAGCTAAATATTTCTAGAAGATTCCAGAAAGGTTTAGTCGGCAAGTTAGCGATATATCGCCAAATTTGGCGAAATATCGCGAAATCTGGCAACCAAAATAAGTCACAAAATACATCGCCAATTTGGCAATAACTCTCATAATTGGCGAGATACCTATAGACTCGCCAAAAATGAGAGATTGAATAAATGAAACCTTAAAGAATACCGTTTTTGCTCCATGTATAAAATGTCTGGCGAGATTATAATAATATAAATATTTAATAAATACGATAAGATATAAATATGATAAATATTTGGCGAGATTCCTATAGACTCGCCAAATATGAGAGATTGAATAAATAAAACCTTAAAGAATAACGTTTTTGCTCCTTGTATAAAATGTCTGTAGGAGCTCTTCCATAGAAGCCATTTTAACGAAACAAAATGCAATAATTACAAAATTCGTAACAATATTTTTAGCTGTGACAGTGTTGATTATGGTTTGGAGAGCCAGCATTACATACGTTCCCACCCTTATCACGTAATCTACTTATGAATATATTTCGCATTCACAGAGTTTCGATCAAATCGATTCAAATCGATTCCTGTTGAATGGCAAAACAGTGTCATCACTTGTTCGTCCCTTATTAAATAGGCCTGGAATGAAAACTACACGTAATTAAATAAAATTTACTGTTTTCTGACATTAGGGAATTTTAAATGAATTTTAAATAGGTAGTGAAAGAGTATTTACAGAAATTAGGTTGGTTCACACTTCGAATACCATTAAGTTTTTTCTGTTTTACCTCTGAAGTAATTGAAAAAAAATAGAAAATGAGGAAAAATTTCCGCCTCAGAGAAAAGGAAATTTTGTTTATAATAATATCATGTCTCTTTTCACTTTTAAGGAACTCGAACATCCGTAATATTTTATTTTTTATATTTAGCCTTAACATTTAAACTTAAATTGCTTGCTTGGTTTCATTTCAACACTTTGCCGTCTTTTTTTAGCTACTCGAGAAACTAAACAAACTAAAGCCTACGGCTTTTAGCTAATTCCAGATGGCTTCTACGGGATCCGAAGCTGCCAACTCATTATTGTTATCATTAATTTGGCTCCTATTAAATGTAATTAATGATTTTTAACGCTAGAAATTTTTTTGTCAGATTAGAATTATTTAGAGATATCTGATAATTATATTGTCCAAAGAATAATTGAGTTACTAACAAGCATTTATAGGCAAGTCGAGTGCAGTGAAGACATTCTGGGAATAGATCTTCAGGCCGTGGAGGTTTCTTATACTCTATGATGTTGCATTAAGTCAATATAAAATATACGTTTCATAATACTTTATAAACTAAAAAATTATATAATAAGGGTTTAGTTACAATATATACTAAAAGCATAACATAATTTTTTATTTTAGTTATATTCGATTTTATTTTCAATGCGAATCATCGTTTAATAATATTTCTTCTTATACGAAACTAGCTGGAAACCCGTGCTTCGCTACAGAGTACATTCAAATCAAATACAACGGTCAATGTATGGAATTAATGACAAAAATATGTATAAATATATTTATAATAAATACAATGACCAATGTATGCAATTGATGTAAAAATAACGAAAAAATATATTTATAAAAAATCGTAACAGATATTTTTATAGACAAAATAATGTAGAAGAAAATATTCAAATTAAATCTAATAGAACATACTAAATAATATAGTGCAGTTAATATAGTACAGTTTGAGGAATATTTCTTTTACTGTATTATAATATTTTTTGGATAATTTCCAATCGCCTGCCGCATTAGCAAGAAAAAATATATTTTTTTGTCTATTTCGTTATTCTGCACGTGACGACAAATTAATGTAATGTACCAAAAAAAATAATCTCGTAGTCACCATTTAATAAATTAAATTCTAAAAATTAATATTTAAAAATTCACCAAAAATCAGAAAAGGGAGGTAAAGATTCGAGAAAGATTTCATTTTAAAGGAATTCTTATGATCTTTCTCGTGATATAAATTTTATAACCCTCAAATTATTATTTTAAATGCAAACTTTAGTTACAAAAACAGCTTAACTATTTAATTTTAAAAAAATCTAAGAAGAATTTTTCAAATATCTTTCTTAATGCACCCCCTACACTATAAGAAGAATCGCCATGCAAAATTTCAGCCCTTTAGATCCAGCGATTTGGCCTGTGCGTTATATGTCAGTCAGTCAGTCAGTCAATCAGTTAGTCAGTTACGGAACTGTTTTATATATAGAGACTATCAAAACGGCTAAAGGAAGTACAGTAAAACCTCGTTTATTCGGACTAACTGGGACCATAAGCAATCCGGATAATCGAAAATCTGGATAATCCGGGTAATATGGGTAATAAGCAAAACAAAATTCTTAACTAAGCAGACTTACCGTTCATTACGATAAAAAAGACAATGTTTTGTAACAAAATTACATAGTATTGTTTACAAGACATTAAAAATATAAAAATAAGTTTTCACATCAATTCTTAACAAAGAATTGGTAAATCTAGTAAAGCTTTCTTAAACTTAACAAAAAGCATTTTATTACCATAATTTATTGTACAGTCTATGCAGGAACTGCACATTGAATGAAACTAAAAAGCGAATATTTGGTTTACTTGTAGTTACGTTCTTGCTATCACAATTAAAAATAATTATCTATTGTGAACATTAAATTAAAGTAATGTCTACAAATCTGATCCGGGTTATCCGGAGATCCGGATAAACGAGGTTTTACTATAAGTTCAATGCAGTCCCGTTTGGGGCATTGAAAGGGGAAAATGGAATACCTCCTCTGGATATATTTTTTTTGAAAGATTTGGCAGACTTTTAAAAACTTTTGATACTTGTTTTAAAAATTTCCCTGTTATATGAATAAATTTTAAACAGAAACAGCAAATTATTTAATGTACTTTACAGTAAAAGCTCTTGGAATAAAAATATATATCTAGATAAAGTTGCAAATACTTTTTAAAAGGAATCCAGGTAAGTTTAACACTATTCATGCTTTCACAACCGAAAATTCTTTGTTATATTTTCCAATGTATTTAATTTTCTCATGGGTATTACATTTCTCTCGATCGCATTTTAACCTTTAAAACTTTCTAACATTTATCTCTTATTCTTTATCCATTTTTTTTCGTATTTGAATAGCATATTTCAATGTTACGAAATAATTCAAATTATAGTTTTTTTTGTAAGTTCCTGAACAAATTAGTGATACTTATATCTTTAATGTCGTTATGTTATCAACAAAAAATAAATATAAATAAATATGGAATACGCATTTTTAAAAAAAAAAGAAAAAAAGTGGATAAAATTCTAGGAACATATTAATCTTAGATATTATACTTTTCATTGAAAGAATTAAACCTTAATGAATAACGTTTTTGCTCCATGTATAAAATGTGTGTATATAAATGTAGGAGACGCATATGTTACAAAAACTGAGAACTGTATTACCGTTTTTTAGTAAAATAAACATTTTGAAAGCTAAAACCAAGCTTTAAAGCAGTGGAAAGTACGAAAAAAATTAAAATACCTGAATTTCTGCTAAAACCTTCCGCTGTCCAGATAAAGGGGCTTTTCCAGATAAAGAGAATTATCACAATAATGGAAACACCACTTAAAAGTGTCCGCGGTGTTTATAAATTACGACAACGAAATCATCGGCGAACAGAAGTATGTATTACGATGGAGTACGAGTTTCAGCTCTCAGGTAGTAGTAGTACAGCTGATGTAGAATAAAGCTGTTGTGCAATTAATGCGCAGAATGTCAGATCTGACTGACTTGCAGAAAGGTATTAAAATTCATGCAACGCTTGCAGTTGCTTATGTAACAAAAAGGCAGAAACTGTCGGTGTATCACGAGGCACGCCAGGATATCAAAGATTATGACACTGTAGAGAAATAAATAAATTGTTGCCTCTGAACTCAAAGAGTTTGGATGTCAAAGGAAGATGTCAACGAAGGAAAGGCAGAACTTCGTACGTATTGCACGTCTAAAACCTGAGGCTACAGTATTGCAAATAACGACATAAGTGATAACGGCTATAAGTGAATACGGGTCGCAATTATCCTGCTATAGTAATAACAATTTGTCGGAAGCTCCATATTACTTCCCGGCAAGAAAAGTGACACAAGGTAAAAGATAGCAATTTTGAGGTTACGTCATTGAAAAATATGTATGAAGTGCCCCATCGTGCACGAAAAGCGACACATCTCTATCTCGCAATTTGTCCACATGAGGGCAGTTGTATTGTAATGCATGTTTTTTTAATTTTATTACCATGTTTTTATTAACTAGCTTTCTTGTTTGTTTGTGTGTGTGTTTGTCCCTTACAAATCTACAATCGATTTTTAACTAACTTCCCGACTAGCTAGACATTTGAAACTTTTAGAATAGCCCAGAACACGATGACAATGCATTATTTTAATACTGTTAGCCATCTTTAAGCAGATTTGAATTCAATTTCAGTTAATTTTGTTTTGTAGACTGGTGCAGCCATCTACCGGCCGGGACGGGAACGAAAAGTTAAACGCAGGTTAACTTCCAATTAACTTTTTTCTTTCGAGTTGACGAAATAATTCATCAAAAAAATATTTTAAAGTATTTATTAATACATACAATTGTCAAGTTTATATGATTCAACAGAAAATTTAAAAACATGGTACAAAAAAGTTATTTTTATCTTGTAATTATTGTAATGCCAGCTCAAGCCGTATAGTAATCTTTAAGTTGATTCTTCTCCAATGCTGCATTTTTGAGTTATGTCACTCTTCTTGTCAGAGTGCAATATGAGTAAAGCTAGTATTTACTGTCATGATGCGAAATAGAAGCCACTCATTGAAAAAGCCACTCAAAAAAAAAAATAATAACTCGAGTTCAAATGATTGGTATTGTGTTATTTGGTACGATGAATCAATCTTTTCTTATTTCATACAATCTGGTAGAGAGTCCGTTTGGCTAACACCTTCCGATGCATGTCGTTCCCAGTGGCGCACCCAGGATTTTTTCTTCGGGGGAGGCCGAGATGAACGGATAAAGATATTTATAATGCATGGGGGGGGGCGAGATCAACGGATAAAAATATTTATAATGCAAAATGAGTATTCATAATGCAATTTTTATTTCTTTGGGGGGCTGGGCCCCTTGGGTGCGCCATTGGCTGTTCTTACTACTTGTTGTCCATTGTTAAGCATGGCAGTGGGTCTCTGATAATGTTGGGTGCTATCTTTTGGCATTCTATAGGACTCTTCATTCTTCATCAGCATCCATTGACATCGGAAGCCAATGAAACTACTCTGGACCACATGAACCTTGTGCTGCAGACGTTATTAACAGATGACTGTCCGCGTTTGCAGGACGATAACGCACCCACGCAATTTGTGAGCAGTGTAAACGGGGGAGTTTTAGACAAACAGAACGAGGTTCATCCTCGCTCCATGCCACCTTAATCGCCCTACCTAAGCGTTATTCAATATTTGTGGGAATATTTGGAGAGAAAAGTTTGATTATATTCTTCCCTTTCATCATCATTGAAACAGTTTTGGAGATATGTTGCAGGTTGAATGGCACCAAATTCCAATATGTTAAGTACAGGACTTATATCACTACATCTCCCTAGAATAATACTGTTTTAAAAGCTAGAGGTTTTCCTACAGTTCACTATTACTGGCCGTTCCGCAAAAGCGGTCAGTATGTCCAATATTTTGATTAACTCCTGAATCACGAAACGTTAGACCAAGTGTACATGCGCAGCCTTCTTCGAGCGTCCACTAAAAATTCTTAAATTAAAGTTTTAAAGTATATATTAAACCGTGTTTAGAAACGTGCCATATTAAAATATTTTAACGTTGTATAATTTAAATAACTACGTGCTTTCCTGCGCAAAGTCTGAATGAGATAGAAAAAAACCTATGCAAAATATTATTAAAAAAGGGATATACAAATAGCGGAAAATTTATGCTTAAATTTAAATTTTCTAATATTATAATTTAAATGTTTGTGAAACTGGGGAAATATTAAAGTTTTTTAGACCTTGTAAATGGATTAACTGAAACTTATAATGTCAAAGCTCCTTACTAGCTATCAGGTTTCAAGACTTATTTTTGAAAAAATATGTTGCTGTGGTTTTATTTAAGACTGAATACCTACACTTTATTACGATCATTTGCTTATAGAAAAACCATATCTCTGCCTTAATTATAAATTATATGTGTATATAATATTCTTCATTTCTCTGTTAGAGACCACTTAACTCCCCTGAGAAACGAACCCATTTCTCAAATTTTTAACCAAATATGTGTTCTCACCTTTACACTCTGACATTGTTAATGAATCGTGTCTGATTGGTACTGGATATGAATAGAATGGAAAAAATTTATCTGTTAGAAAAAGAACTTAAAATTTTGATAAAATAAATATATATTATATTAGATAATTGTTTTAATGCTTTCGAAACATTATAGGTTTGAATTAAAAAATTTCTCGACAGTTAATAGCACTTTTAAAAGGTAAATAGCTGATGTCTTGAAACACCCTCTACCACTTAGAAATGGTACTAAATGATGGTATATTTAATCAATTTCGTATTTAAAGAAGGTAAATGAAGCATTTAATGGTGCTCTCTGTTTTTCACTGTCGTAGCAATATGATGTCCTTTGTATCCAAAATTCTCTAACCTGTATTTAAAAGGATCCAATTGATGAATTTCTTCAGCTGTGAAATGCTTATCTTTTATAATAACTAGCAATCTTAAGAACACCAGACAACCTCCCTGCTGTATTTTTATATATTCCAGAAAAGCTAAGCTATGATAATAGAATTAACTTTTAAATTGTAAAATATAAAAAAAAAGTAATAAAACTTCCATGTAGAAAGAAAGAAAATACAGTAAAGTAAAATACAAGAAAAACAATAATACCCTTTAGGAAACCAAACTGATAGTTATAATAATAAAAGATACTCCCCAATCATCGAAGTGCTATTAAGTGGTTTTCTTAAATTTTAGTCTTTTGTACTTTCAAAGTTCTAGGGAATGCTTCATTACTTCCGATTTTGATTTTATTCTACAATATATATATATATATATATATATATATATATATATATATATATATATATATATATATATATATATATATATATATATATATATATACATACATATATATATATATATATATATATATATATATATATATATATACATACATATATATATATATATATATATATATATATATATATATATATATATATATATATATATATATTTTAAACAGACTAATGTTTTTGTGTAACTTGCTTTTATCATATTCTTCGTAAGCCCTTCGTATGTCATTTTAGATATTTCCAAAGAAGACATTGGCCATTTTGACAGTGTTATCTCTATAAAGGACTGTAGAATTTTCTGGTACACTTGACATCTATTGATTTAAATAATGTTCCTTAATGTCCTTGTATTAAGTGTAGTAAAGTTTCCTTGAAATACACTTTTGATATCAAAATATTGTTTAAGTCCTTTTATCACACCAACTCGAAAAAAAGGAATTAGGAAGCATATCTGAAAAGATTTTAGAGCTGTAAAGGTTTCTCTAGGTGTATGTTGTTGTATACAGTTTCCGGGTTACATTTAGAGTAACAATTTTAAAAGACAGGAAGCGTTTTTGGTTAGGATTGTTTGTTATAATCCTTGCTTTAGACAGACATAAAAACAACACATGGTCTTCAGCTTTATGTCAGATACATTTTGGTAAAGCTATTGAAAAAACTGCATATTTCATTGACATATTCGGTTTATTTTAAATACAAACAGTCCTTAAGCAGCATTCATATTCAAGATTTAAAAGAATAATAACCTAGATATCTTACATGCGGAAAAGTGTATTTTAGTTTTGGAATTCTGCTTTCTAAATTTTGGGAAATTTTTCCGATATATATATAAATAATGGAAAATTTATAAAATTGAATATATAAAAACAATAGGACTTCTTTTTTAATAATGAATGCATGGAATAACCCCAGAAAAAAAACTTTCGTTCTCTCCAGAATATAAAAAGACCAATAGGCAGCTATTGAATAAATCATTTTTTTTCGACTCTCTTTTTTTTTTTCCTATTTAGTTAACGAACTCGCGTTGAAGTAGATGATCACCTAATCGAATTTCGGCTTTTCAGGACAATGTAAAAGATGTGGAAAAATCGTTTTAATGATATTTTGACATTGATAGTGGTATATATATATATATATATATATATATATATATATATATATATATATATATACATATATATATATATATATATATATATATATATATATATATATATATATATATATATATATATATATATATATGCATGTATGTATGTATGTATGTGTGTGGGGGGGATGCGATAATCTTTATCTAAATTTTTATAGAATTTAATCTGTGTTTTAATATTATTTTTCTCTATTAAATCTGTATTTCATTATTATTATTTATTTACTTTTACTTACAAAAAATAAATTGTTAGAATCCTATATTACGCTAATTCTATATAATCCTATATAATAAAATAGTTAAGTGTTTTAAACCATTTTGAATAAATTCAATAGTTTTTTAAAATTATATAACTGTAAATGTAATGGAGACAAAAAAAATCCCTGACAAACAAAACCTAAAACTTCATAAGCCATTAATAATGTAACACCGTTATTATATTCTATCTGTATTCACCTCGTGTTCAGTCCTGATACGAAACTAATACAAGTTGACAATGAGACCATTCTTTCTTTCAGTTTGTGTTTAAAATATATATATATACATATATATATATATATATATATATATATATATATATATATATATATATATATATATATATATATATATTGGTCTATCACTGTATATATATTTATATATATATATATATATATATATATATATATATATATATACTGTATATATATTTATATATATACATATATATATATATATATATATATATATATATATATATAAATATATATACAGTGATAGACTTCTAGAAATAGAGGCGCCGGAACGGTAACCTTCCGGGGTGTGTGGGGGTATTCCAAATTATTGATAAAGAGAGGTACCTAAAGAAAGGTACCGGAACGCCGTTCCGGCACGTTCCGCCTCAAATCTAGCCCTGTATACATATATACACTGCTGGCCACTGTAAATGCAACACCCTGAAGGAAACATGCAAATAACATGAAATTTACAACATGCATTAGCGAAGGTGAGATATGTAAATGATTAGAATTTCAGCGCAGACGCACATCACGCACGCCTGTGGCGCCACTTCAAAGCGCTATTTAAGGCTTGGAGATTTCGACGATTTCAAGTTCGGCAATTGTGTTTTTCTTGTGGTTTTTAAAAAAAAAACGATCAATTATGCCTCGTCGAAAACAGCGATCATCTTTTGATCAAATATCCGAGTTTGACAGAAGAAGGATAGTGGCCTACCGAGATTGTGGATTATCTTTCAGGGAAATCGGTAGTCGTGTTGGACGAAACCAAACAACTGTAATGCGGATATGTGATCGTTGGATGCAGGAGGGTACGACAGACCGGCGTGTTCGATCGCATCCACCTCAGCGCACCACTTCACGTGATAACAGGCAAATTGTGTGCATGGCAGTGACGGATCGCTCAGTCACATCACGAACCATAGCACAGCACATGCAGTCTGTAACGCATCATCCAGTGTCTGCGCGTACCATTCGTTGCCGTTTACAGCAGAGTGGTCTGTCCGCAAGACGTCCATTGCTTTGTCTAGCCTTGACGCAGAACCGCAGACGTCTCCGCCGCCAATGGTGCGATGACAGAAGAATGTGGACGGCAGATGGAATGAAATTGTCTTTACTGACGAGTCACGCTTCTGTCTGCAACACCACGATGGTCGCATTCGAGTCTGGAGACACCGTGAAGAGAGGATGCTGAACAGCTGCGTTATGCACCACCACACTGGTCCTGCACCGGGTATTATTGTATCGGGCGGTATTGGATATCACTCTCGCACACCTCTAGTACGCATTGCCGGTACTTTAAACAGCCAGCGCTACATCTCCGAGTTGTTGGAGCCAGTTGTCCTTCCTTACCTTCAGGGCTTGCCCACAGCCATATTTCAACAGGATAATGCGCGACCGCACGTGGCACGCATTGTCCGACGGTTCTTCGTCAATCGCCAGATTGAATTGTTTCCCTGGCCGCCTCGCTCTCCGGATCTTTCGCCGATAGAAAACATGTGGTCCATGGTTGCTCTACGATTGACCCAGATTCCATCCCCAGCTGCCACAGCAGATCAACTTTGGCAACGTGTAGAAGCTGCTTGGTCTGCTGTACCCCAAGAACTCATCCAAAGTCTCTTTGAATCAATGCCGAGGCGTGTGGCAGCGGTGATCTGCAACAATGGCGGCTACTCTGGCTACTGATTTTGGCAGGAACCACACTTCACAGAAGTCTATAAATTTAATCATTGGATACTTGGTCAACATGTTATCTACAAAATAAATTTTGTTGTGATATCTCTTGTCTTTCTTGGTTTTGCAATTTGGGTGGCCAGCAGTGTATATATATATATATATATATATATATATATATATATATATATATATATATATATATATATATATATATATATATACAGATATATATATATATATATATATATATATATATATATATATATATATATATATATATATATATATATATATATATATATATATATATATATATATATATATGTATATATATATGCGCTTATTTAAAGTCTACGGATATTTTGTCAAAGGAAACGTATATATTGCTTAATGTATATATTACGTAAGATTAGTCTATAAGTATTTGAGAGAAGTTCCTTGGAATCGACACTTCTTTAAAATTGCAGGGGAATTTAGTTGGTAGGAGCACTATCTCAAATTTAGGGTACGGGAGTTCGATTATTGCCTATGGAATACGTTTGTCATAAGCATATAAAAAACATGGCAATCAATCACAGAAGAGGAAAAAATGTCCCAGACTAATATATTGTGTCACTGGCCACAAAATGATAGGTGGATATACATAATGGATTTCTTTTAAGATTACTTTTCCTCACATCACAGGGGTAGATCAGGGGGTAGAATGCCGGCCTCTGGATCTGGAGACGTGTGTTCAATCGTTGTTTGTGGTAGTGAAATTATTGGTATATTTGAAAGTAAACTTAAACTATTTTTTTATTTTGCATTTAGAAATAAATATTTTTTTTCTCAAGATGAAAATATCAAAACATTGTGTTTTAAATAACCATATTGATTATCTGAATAATCATATTGATTATCTAAACTGGCTGTAATTTCATGTGGCTTCCGAGGTTACGTCTGAACTTTTTTTTTCAAGCTAAATACACATTATTGTTAATACTTTTGTGACTGTTTCAAATTCAAAGACATTTACGTATATCCATATGTTTTTGAAGTTGTTTTACACCTAAAATTTCTTTCTCAGAAATTCTTCCATATTCATTTCGAAAAGCTGAAATAGCATTGAAAGCAATGATATAAAATTATGCTAATTGAGAAAAATAACACGTCTCCTATTTACCGATAGATAAATGATCAAAGATAGAAAAGAACAGCCTCGGAAAGATGAGGTCTGGCATTTAGAGGTTGATCTTTATCCATCCACTTTGCATCTGAATAATTTTAGGTGATAAGTCTAGGTTGTATCATTCTAAGAAATTTCATGAAGTCATCGTGAAAAGGAGATTTGTATAAACCTTATTTTAATAATTTATATATATATATATACAGGTTAATCGAAGCACATCGGGACGCGATCATTATGATCCTAATAACCAGCAGGTCCAATTAAATGAAAATTCCTTATGTTACAAGACGGGATTCGGTCCGAATAAACGGTTAGTCCGATTAAACGATTGTCCAATTAACCGGAATCGACTATATATATATATATATATATATATATATATATACTTATATATAAAGAGAGAGCGATTTTGTACGTGGAGGGTAATCTTCAGAACCACTGTACCTATTTGAAAAATTCTTTCACTGTTTGAAAGGTACAGTATTCCAGATGGACATAGGCTATATATTATGTATATCTGATCAGTTGAAATAAAGTTAGGGGCTTAATCCTAACAATCTCCATTGTTTCCGCTACTGTCTTCTACCGCTTTTTGTTCCGAAGATTTCAACGATCCTTATCGTGGTGCTATCGCGGTGGGCTTCTGTTCTGACGCTAGCGGTTCGGACCTAGCCGTTCTCCGACACGCCTTTTTCTTTTAAAAAATTTATTTTAATTATTAACTAACATAAAATTAATTTAAGGTATTATTTAGGTTATTATTAAGGTAAAAAAAGATTTGCAATTTATTGGCTATCAACTGGAAATTTATTAGTATAATATTTTGTTCAACCCGGACAAAGTCGGGCCGGGCCGCTAGTATATATATAAAGAGAGAGAGAGAGAGACAGACACAGAGAGTAAAAATGTGTTTCTTTTATGTTTATTTATACTATAAAATAATTTATTATAAGACATTATTATAAATTATCTTCCAAAAATTACAATATTTCCCCTAAAATTATAAGAACAGGAAGCAATTTACTTAGTTCGGTGATCGTATAAACCTCATTTAACTTAGGCTTGTTAATTCCTATTGACAATAGATTAACGTATGCGTGATTCAAGCAACTTTCCATGAAAAGTCGAAAAAAAATTTCGCCGGAAAAGCAGCTCTCACCATTCTTAGACACATTCATTCTACTTAACTGTATGTACATTAAAACACAGATGGCACTGTTACGGAAGAAAAAGATCTCATCATTAAAAACTCGTTAAGAGAATTACTTATGTAATTCCAACTTATACAGGTGAGCGTTTTTCTGGGAAGATATTAAATTGATCAGGCTCTCAAAGTGAAATGGTCGTTATTGCGTCTAACAATATGGAATTCTGGGAAATTTGAAGAAATTTCATTAAATGAAAGAAAAAAAGAAATAGGGGGAAAAAACTAGGGCATGTTTATGCGGATAAAAATATATTTAGGTGACTGCCTACGTTGAAAATGTCATTTTTTGACTATTTTGGTCAATTTCATTATTATTTTTTTTTTTTTTGCTGCAAGAATCGTGTAATTCAATCTTTTCTCTTTTCAAAACCATTTTGATTTTCATTGTACATCAATTAGAAGCAGAGTTACATCTATTTAAATAAGATCTTCTGCTACAAAATTGAAGTGACAACTTTAAATGCGTTTTTCTCAGAATTATGTCTTTTAGCACAAATTTCTACGTTTATCATGATATCTCACATAATAATGTATATAATTTGATAAAGTTTTCAGGAAATGTTTTAGATGCTATTGTTAATGAAATGATGCACAATAATTGGTGTGTAATGAGTAGTTTTTTATTTGGGGCTGATTTTATAAGGAAAGGAATGACGAATCGGGGAAAATTTTCCTATTGAAACATAAAATTGTCTGTATTACTTTTGCATTTTAAAATTTATCTTAGATTGTAGGTCATTTTGAAGATAACTGTCATATGTATCATGTATGAGAAGGAAATTAAAAGAGTAGCATTAGGATATTGTGCAGAGTGATAGGAGTTTTAGCTAAATTTCATTAAAAATTACTTCAAATTGACCAATTTTTAAAAAAGTATGTTATTTACAGGAAGTTTTTGGTTCCTTTTTTTAATTTTTAGGTCTATTTTACCATAAAAGACCAAAAAATCCTTTAAAAAATTATTCTTTTTTTAAATTGACTCCGAACGTAGGCAGTCACCTTAAATAAGATAGAATATATAGCACACTGAAAAGAAAAAGAAAATTTTCGGACTAAAGAAGCAAAACATTATCTAAAGCAGGAATTATTGTTCATTGAGTCCGATACTGTTAAACATTACACCAGCCACGCACTATCGATTTTTAGTTGTAGAATTAAAAGTTGTATATACTCGCGCACATGAAAATAAAAAAAAATTACAACTATGGTGTAGACGTGATTCAGTTGGGAAGTGGCAAGAGTTGTGCACAGACTCAACTGCTGTACGACTAAAAATTGAATCAATAGGATAACTCACAGTGCGCGTGGTCTCATAAGTTTCTATTCGGCTCACTTGCCCAACTTTTACTTGTATTAATAAAATAGTAGTGAGCGGCTAGCCTAAGTTACCCATTTTTATATCACTTTTTTTCTTAGATAATTTTGAAATACAAGGTGCGCCCATAAAGTAACCGGGCATTTTTTTATAAATAAGGAAATTATTACTCACCTTCAGATAAATTTATCTCCTTCAAAATAATCGCCAAAGGAGTCTATACAATTTTTCCAACGTTTCTTCAAGTCATCGAAACGCTGTTTATAGACGTTGGAACTAACCGCTCTCAAAAATACGCGTAACGTTTGATTTAATATCCGAGACATTTTCTAATCTCCGTCCTTTCATAGCCCTCTTAAGCATTTTTTGATTACGAAGGACTTATTCACCACGAATTGGTTCCCGAAAATCAAACAATTTTTACAAAGAGGTGATTTTTCGATTAAGAAACGGGATAAGGCGATTTAGGAAGGAAGTGTTTGATTCTGAGCAATGGTTTCTTTTACACGATAATGCTAGGTCCCATATAGCAATTTCTATACAATAATATCTTGCTAAGGATTCAATTACAGTGATAAATCACCCACCATTCTTCCGACTTATCGCCAGCTGATATTTTCCTTTTTCCGAAAATTAAGATGGCCATTAAAGGACAGAGATTTGAAAACGTCTCGGATATTAAACCAAATGTTACGCGTATTTTTCAAACGGTTAGTTCCAAAGGCTATGTTCCAAAGGCTAAACAGTGTTTCGATGACTTGAAGAAACATTGGAAATTTTGAATAGACTCCTTTGGCGATTATTTTGAAGAAGATAAATTTATTTGAAGGTGAGTAATATTTTTTTTAATAAAAAATTGTCCGGTTACTTTATGGGCGCCCCCTGTACTTTCGTAGCTTTAGAATATTCAAGTCGTTAGAACACATGGATGATTTTAACTGATTTCTTGGAATTTTTTTAAGCTTACTTTTCCGGGGCACAAAATTCCCATAGAATAAGGCCGATTTTTATTTTTTCTGTGCTTGAAAACCCTGCAGAATCTGTATAGTAAAATAACAGAAACCAAGTTTTTCAACAGCATTTACATTACCAGGTACCTCATTTTCCACTGTCTTCTTAAAACACACCCAAATGCGCATATATGTACTTAAGGCTACTCGTGAAGTAGAATATTTCTTGATTTGTCATCTTTACAGAGATGTTTCTAAAATTTCTCGCCCGCAATATCTCAGTTATTTTGTACAGAATTACTTTCTTGTATTTCCATTCAACAATGTTCATATAGATTTTATTATTAAGAAAAAATTTAAATGTTTTCTTTCAAAGTAAACATCAGGTAGAAAAAACCAATTTTATTACCCCTCATGGTAATTAATTATTTTTTAAATATACTTTTTCAAACAATGAGAACAAATTATTTAGAAAACATTTTTTATGCAAAAAACTGAACAAATATCTTTAAAATATAGTTTTTATTTAAGTGCTTGTATAAAGACTAAATAGACATTAAATTTACTTTTAAAATTTCTTTTAAACTGACTATCAAATCGTTCAGGTTCTATCATATCCGTAGCGATTTTTATATAAAGAAATATTTTCCAAAAGAAAAATCATTACAAACTGCATGTAGATAAACAAACAAGAAAATTTCCCATTTCAGAGCCTTTAAGTGGACAAAAAGGACATTAATGAATTTAGTTACAGAAAAGGTATATTTTATTTAAAAACACATCACTAGAGAACAAACATGTTAAGAGTTCTTTATTCATATTATTTTTAAACAGATATTTTTTGTAATTTATAGGTTAAAATCTTTTTTTTACGACTTTAATTTCTATTGGAAAGTCATTAATGCTACAATATACTGGCTAAATTTGAAATCCACAGTGGCGAGATGTAAAAGTGGTTACTACAACTCGCTTGGGAAAACATTATGAATGGAATAGTTCTTGACTTGAGAGCGAGGAAAAAGAAAATATGCTAAGTTACGTTTGAAAATAAAATATTAAAAACTTTTGCTACCGCACAAAAAGAAAATGTAAAATTAAAAGCAATTTTTCATGTGAAGAAAGATAGTACAGAAAAAGTTTCCAGTTGAAGTAAACAACGCATTTTGGGGAAGAACTAAACTAAATTTAAGCTAAAATTTCCCCTAAAGCACTATATATATATATATATATATATATATATATATATATATATATATATATATATATATGTGTGTGTGTGTAAGTAAGTAAGTCAACAGTTTAGATGTCTATGCAAAACACATAACTTGAGGATAAGTTATGTGTTTGACTAACCGTCAAAGATACGATTACAATTTTCCAATCAAGTCATAAAACTCAATGTTTATTCAATTTTCTTCAACGGACTGTCAGGAAGTCTTTGGCAAGCAACGATCAAAAAAACAACAACCCTAGTTACGCCAGAGGAGAATCATGGAATGCTCCCACCCACTGTTTCTTTCAAAATAAGCCTAGAGTTTATTTTCTAGAATTTTATTCCATGAAACATCGGTCAAATGATGACAGACAATTACCACGAGGCGACAACAGACTTCTTCCGATTGCCTTCTTTAACGCAAGTAGGAGGGAAGAAAACTAAAAAATAAAATGGTCCCAGGCATTTTTTATTAGTTTTAACAGCCCGTTGCACTGTTTTTTCTTCATTAGGGAGTTCTTCCTGAGGAAAATTATGTGCCTTCCTGAACAAAATTAAGCACTCCCGCCGTAGACCTCACCAGCACAAAAGTCTGGATTGGTGCCAAAAGTGGGCATAATTATTGCTCAAAAGTAGAGCTTTTGTGGGCAAACCGGCAGTTTTTTTGAGGGGAAAAACTTTGAATATGAATTCAGTAATGAAGTTCATAATGAAGATCTTCACTTTTCAAGATAAATGCAGGTAATTATTTTTCTATACGTGGTATTTATTCCCGAGAAAAAAGAAATGGGCAGTTAAATAATGAAATGCTAGAAAGCAAACACGAACTTGTGTATTTGTAAAAATGAATGAATATTCCTTTTGTTCTAAATATGTGTTAACGTAAGTTAATTATGTCAGGAATATGCAACTTCTTAATATCGGAATACAAATAAGGTAGCAACAAGTTGAAAATTAATTAGTGTAGTTACTCATCAGGCTAAGGAGTAAAAGGTGTGATTGTATTTAAAGACAGTTCAATAATTACAAGATAAAAATAACTTTTTATATACCATGTTTTTAAATTTTCTGTTGAATAATATAAATTTGACAATTCTATGTATAAATAAATACTTAAAAAAAATTTTTTTTGATGAATTATCCCATCAACTTGAAAGAAAATGAAGTTAATTGGAAGTTAACTTGTATATAACTTTTCGTTCCCGTTCAGGCCAACAGAGGGCTGCACCAGTCTACAAAACGTTTTGGCCAATAGATGGCTGCACCAGTCTACAAAACGTTCTGGCCAATAGATGGCTGCACCAGTCTACAAAACAAATTTAACTGAAAATAACTGAAAATTAATTTAATTCTGCTTATAGATGGCTAAAAGTATTAAAAAAATGCATTATCGTCGTGTTCTGAGCTATTCTAAAAGCTTCAAATGTCTACCTAGTCGGGAAGTTAGTTAAAAATTGATTGCAAGATTTGTACTTGACAAACACACACACAAACACACATACACACAAACAAGAAAGCAAGTAATAAAAACATGGTAAAAATGCTGAAATCGGAATGCGTAATGGCTTTTTGAGCAGTTCATAAAATGGGTATTGCAAAACTCTGTGGTCCTGTTATGCATTTTCATCAAATTTTATGTAAGCTAATAACTTATAAGTTTAAAGTTAATATGAATGTGACAATCAATGTCCTACTTTATTTAACTATCAGCAGAAATCATATCTGATTATATCTAAAATAATTTTTAAAGTATTTTAACATTTTGCTAATGAAGCACAATCCGTACTTCAAATGATTAATTACAAATGCATCGTCTGTTCTTTAGGGTAAAATAATAATAAAGAAAATTGGGAATCTAATGTCCTTAATTCCCACCATTTTGTTTTCTTTTACAGATCCTGATATAAAAAAATATTCGTGAAAAACATTCAGAGTAAAATTATAAAAAAATTTAAATAAATTATAAGCTTTTTGGAAAAGTTTTCATTATCCATCTACCCCATTTTAGACAACCGTTAACATCATTATATTCCATTCACGAATTCCATTCATCTATTCCATTAATGGGATGAGATTTGTAATTACAAATAAATAAATTACTGAAATATTTTGCTAAAATTCATATTAATGTTTAATCAATCGATATTGACTGCTCTTGTGAAAACGGGTTCTGACCATTATCTTCTTTTATACCTACAAGGTTTGGTAACCGTCACAATTTGTAAGTTGCAACCTTATTTTCCTCTCATACTGACACATGATTAGGGCTCTGAACGTCATCGAGATGATTTAAGTATTTCTCTTAAGTATCATTGTAAATTATCTTGTCACTGATCCATCTCATCTAGTATACGTTTTTCAACATTTTTTCATATACTGGAGAAGAACCTCAACTGTATTTCTAATGAAATCCAAATCACGAAGGTAGTGTAACATCTGAGGATAGTTGTTCTTTAATTACATTTACCTTTAAAGGGACAAGGGACCTTCAAACTCGTCTTCGTTTAAATTTTCAATATTATACTCTATGTGCAAAATGAGAATAATTAATATTTTTTTGCTACGCTGATATCACTTAGGATTCACAAATAAGTATTTTGTGGAAGAATGGAACCTGTTTTTCTAAAAGCTCTTCAAAACTGCTAAAAATTTTCAAAATGTTCCATGCGCATTCAGTTTTGTCTGATTCCATCTAAATTAATCGCGATTGTTAATTGAAGCATTCGACATGATTCTGTACATCATTCTGTGAAACCACAAATATTTTTTAAATTTATAGACCGTTTAATAAAGTAAAAACATGCAAAAAATAAAAAAATAACAGGCTTATTTAGAAAAATAATATTTATGGCTTTAGATTCATACAAAAAGAATTCAATGCACAATTATGTTTATACATATATGGTAAACTTATATTTTAAAATTTAAGGTTTTTAAATGATATGGAATGCGCATTGAGCATTTTGAAAAAGGCTAGCATTTTTAAAATTTATTTTGAAAAACAGCCAAAATATCCTTATTTTAAATGTAACTGATCTGACATAGAGTCTTCAATGTAGTCAAAAAGAACATTAAACATTTTCCTGCTGTATATAAAGTTAAAAACTGAAAATTTAAAAAAATTAGAGGTTGAAGGTTCCTTGTCCCCTTAACTTAACCTTAATTTGCAGATTATATCTAAGCAGCTTTTTCCAAGGCAATTAAACATTGTTCTCACCCTGTGTACAGCCCGAAAAAAAGTTACCGGCATTTAGTGAACAATCAATGATCAACTGCATCCTGCTATTCAAGTGAGAGTAAATAGGGGACAATGTTGTTGTCACTGATAATGCCCTCCGGCCTGAAGTTCCAGACCAGGTCAATGGAGGCTTTGATGGCCGAGGAGTGCGGCTCCGGTTTACAGTAGTACCGTAAGGGTCGGAGTCTGATTGGCTAGATGCCACAACAACTTCGACAGAGCACCCCTCAAGGGTGACATCTGGAGACGTCTTACCTTCTCCTCCCCCCCTCTCTGACATCATAGATGGACCTTTCTAGTCTACGGAATTAACGGGACCATAACCGACCTACACACGATATAGGGAACATTTTTTAAGAAAGAGTGTTTAAAACGAGGGTTGTAAATAAAGTAGGAGCAACGACGCCCAGAAATTCGTAAAACATCGAGCATACTCAAACAGGATATCGGAGGAGAAAGGTGGAGCTGTAGTCGATGTGTAGAGTACATAAAACCGTAGATCCAGTAGAAGGAGTAGTTGCTGCGTGACGTTGAAGTGGACAGTGTCGGCTCTACAGCTCTAAATCATGTTTACGAAAAGTGATCAGCGGTCGGGGATTAAAATCAAGGTTGCCCGTGGTTACAGGACCATCTGCACACGAGAGTAGTTCGAATACCCTCCGTACTCCCCTGACACGACCCCTTTCCGTGATCCGAGCATTAGGGTGCTCCGTCGCTGACATCAACACACAATACCTTGCCAACGGTATCCTACGGCATCCTACGGCTTCCTGACAACTGGCAAAAGCTACGTGACTTTGCTGGTGATTATATTGAAGGAATGTAATGCAATTTTGTTTGCACGTACATAAAAAAAAGTTTCCTGGGTATGTTGCCATTCCTTTATTTACAACCCTCGTAGAACTTTCAGGTTTTCTAGCGTCGCTTGCTGTCTGCAATAGTGAGCTTAATGACCGAAAGCAATGGATAAATTCTGAGTGGCCTAAATGCTTAGATTGTGGTATAACATCAGGCGTTTTGCAACGTAATGAACATGAATGTTCATAAATAAGTTAAGAAAGACAGTTATAGAAGAAATAGCATGTATCAAAATAATATTAGAAGTGAGTTTGTTGACGTCAGGAACAGAGTTGGGTATTTATTGCTTTCTCTTTTTAACGTAGGATTACTTCCCTCAATAGCGGTCCTCCGGAAAGCAAAATTTCAGCGTTGTCGCGAGTTATAATTTTGGCAGCTTGCCAAAGCCAGTAGCAGTAAAACAGTTAAACAGAAAAGTACCAAAATACATAAAAAAAAGAGGTAAGCAACGATAAGTAATCCTACGTTAATAAGCCGCGGTAGTTTCGTTAGAAGAGACTACCTGAAATATTTTTTTAAATTTCAGTTTAATGCGGAACGACTACTTGAACTGAAAATAATAATAAAATACTAGATAAATATCATTTAAATGTTTTTCTGGAATAATTCAAACAATTAAAACGTCTTCAAAATTTAAAGTAATTTTTAAAAAATTCTTAATTTGATGTCCAAAACATTATATTTAGCTGTCAAAAACTTGGAGGAAAACTTTGCCGTTGTTTGTGTGTTGGTAAACTACAAGTGAAATAGTTTCAGATTTGTATGGAGTTGAGTATATGTGATATTAAAAAAAACTCCTACAAATCAGTTACTTCTTCAGTTTCAACAGATATTGATGTATATGCAAGGTTAAATTGCAAGTTGTTTAACCATCACTGTGTTTGTTTGTTAATCCGATACTCTAGATGACATTATGAAAAAAAATGTTTTAAAAATGTGTCAACCTCCTCGGGTAAATATTTATTAAAGTAGTAATATGAAGGCATTATTTTCATTAATTATATCGGCACAAAATCAGAAGTATTTTTCAAAAATCAATTTTATCATAGCTGCAATTTGATAAAGTCTTTCGCGGATTTGTTGTACTATCATATGAAGCAGATTTGGGCAGTCTTCCCTAAAAAAATTAT
Organism: Dolomedes plantarius; assembly: GCA_907164885.2. Classification (NCBI taxonomy): domain Eukaryota; kingdom Metazoa; phylum Arthropoda; class Arachnida; order Araneae; family Dolomedidae; genus Dolomedes; species Dolomedes plantarius. The sequence continues at coordinate 92,244,520 of OU015495.1, forward strand.
ATTTTAAAACTGGTTTAATTTTTGAAAATAAAAAAAATAAAGAAACTAAATTGAAATTTTTGAAAATCCACATTTTACTATGAATTATAGTTAACAGTATTATAATGATCCCGATATTTGGTTTAGTTCCGTCACTACTATAGAATTTTGACTTATGGTGGGTATAGCCCTTAAGTGCTTGATTTCTAATTATTTTTTGTCTACATTCTTCTTATAATTATCTAGCTCTGTTGAAATATTTAATTTCAGTTATATTTATAGTTAACAGCTATCGCATATATCCAATATCACTCAAAGTATGAATTGGGATAAAAGCAGGAAATTTACTCGTAACATAAAAAATATATTACAGTAGTATCTAACTTGATTTATTCGCATATAATATTGTTTACTTTTCTCATTTTAACTAATAATGCAATGCTAAATAAATATGTATTTTTAAATATCGTAATCTTGTACTACTTTTTAATTTTATATTCAGTTTTTGTTATCAACATGTGGGTCAGATTTCTATAAATAAAATAAAATGTTTTATGAAATTTAAAAGAAGTATGTAACTCGATTTATTCGCATAAAATGTTGTTTCCTATTCTCAATTAAACTAAAAATGCTTTGATATATAAATATGTTTACTTAAGTAGCATAGCCATGTACTACTTATAAATTTTATATTCAGTTTTTGTTATATACATGTGGGTCAGATTTCTACGAATAATACAAAACGTCTTATGAAAATTAAAAGAAGCATCTCACTTGTTTCCTTCGCATAAAATTTTGTTTCCTTTTTGCCAGTTAAACTAAAAATGCTTTGCTGAATAAATATGTCTCCTTAAATATTGTAAGCGTGTACTATTTGTTAGTTTCATATCCAGTTATAGTTAAACATGCTTTTGTGTCCACCTCTTGCCGGAATTCTTTCACTTACTCCCTTTAAAGTCGTCATTAAACAGTGAAAAATGAATCCATATTAACTTTCTCAAAAATGCTCTTGCGATATAAATAGAAAATAACAAATGACCGCTTAGTGCCAGAAAACCCAGGTTATAGTCTAGAACCCAGCCGCAGATTTTCTAATAAATTGAAACCAAACAAGTGCTGTCTAATTTGTTGAATCCGGGTGAATGGTAAGGAGTAACGGAAGCAGGAATCAGCGGACCAAAGCTTTTGTTGCTTTTAAAGGGACGTTGAATCCTGCTGATAAATGATTTTAACGCTTTAACGCAGTAAAGAGTTAAAATCATTCTGGATCTGAAAACATATGATCTTCATTTTTGTTCAATGTATTATGGGTAAAGGGAGACACTGAGGTTAAAATAATTCAGTTCTGTAATGCGTGAAACAGGATTTCTAGAAATAATGAAAGGTTCAACTGTCATTTCGAGAGAATAACAACATTGATTTCAAATTTGATTTTATTAATTTAAAGCACAATATACTCTATATTCATTATTTATACTTATTTAAGGTAAAAATACTGTTGGTATCGCTATCAAAGTCACAAAAGAGGGCAAACCATATTATATTCTATAATCCTTCAACGGGCGTCCTGTGTACAAAGTGCAACATTTTCGTAATTTTGAATGGTGTAAGGTTTGAATGTTCTATGCAGTTTCTATTTATAGCTACACCCTTTCTAATGCGTCTGATTTTCTGAACCTTGTATTCCTATCCATTCATTGTTAGTCGCTATTTAACCGTGGTAAACTAGCGATTATGCTAGATTGTAATACGACAAAAGCGGGAGTTGGTGTAATCGATCCAATACGCAGCTAATACACGGTATCCCGCACATTGCAAAGATGGACAATCTCGTTGTTTTTTAGGGTTTTTGGACATAATAGGAATCCATTCGCTAGCTGTCCTTAGAACGACACGTTCTTAGCACGAAGTAATAAATATATAATAAAGCATATTACTGAACAAAATGTTTCTTAAATTTTCGAGGATCCGTAGAGTTCTCGAGTTCTGTTACAAAATGTCGTAAATATGCAAAAATTTTCATTTTCATCCAAAGCGTTGACAAGACGCTTAACTTTATCATCTCTGCAGACGTGTATAGCATCTAATTCTGAATATTTCAGCAATTTCAGCGAAGTTCTTACAGTGCATTTTTTTAAAATATTATTTATGTACAAAATTTCCGGGCAATGTCATCTGAACTACCTCTTATCCTTGTAAATTGACAGCTCATCGGTTGACCTCACAAATCTTCAATACCATGTTACACCATGGAGAATTATCTGAAAATATGGAGATTCTCAGTAACTATAAAATCACGTATTAGCAAATAAATATTTTGTCTTTTTTTTTGCATCTTAAACTATGTTTAAAATAAAAAGTGCAAAGTGCATTGAAAAATTTTATTTAGTAAAATCTTACTAAACCTTAAAATACAGGGTGTCCGGGATAAAAGTATTAGAAAGTTATGACTTATTTTTACGGAACTACCCATTAGAATTTTTAAAAAATTACTTAAACAGAAGGAACATCTCGCCAAGTTTTAATATCAATCATAGATTTCGATCATAGTATCTTAGATTTCGATGTGTGCACCTTTTGTAGCACCACTAACGTCTAAATGGTAATCCAGTTCTCTCCAAGTGTTTCGTAGCATGTCAGGAGTTCTTAGACTTTTTTGCTTGGCGATTCGTTAAATCCATCGTGTATAAACAAAAAATTGAAACTGGGGATGAGTTGAAGAAGCGTATCATTCAAGCAATTCGCGTAACAACGCCTGGTATGCTACGAAACACTTGGAGAGAACTGGATTACCATTTAGTCGTTTGTCGTGCTACAAAAGGTGCACACACCGAAATCTATGATACTATGATCGAAATCTATGATTGATATTAAAACTTCGTGAGTTTTTTTGCTATTTAAATATATTTTTTTTCAATTCTAATGGGTAGTTCCGTAAAAATAAGCCATAACTTTTGGATACTTTTAGCCCGGACACCCTGTATTGATGTCTACCGCAAGAAAATTAAAGTAATCTTAACAAATATATTTGAAATAGAATTTTGCCAAAAAAATTTTGCACTAATATCTTTCCTCAACTGAGAAAAGTATAATTCGAAAATATACAGTTCTTAAGCGGACAATGGACCTTCAAACTTCATTTTTTTTGTTTTGAATGGATTTGCTTGAAATTTGAATATGTGATTAGTACCATATATATAAGGCGGTGAAAGGCAAAGTGGTGTAAGTCAGAAAGTCAAGTGATGTAAGTAAAAGGAGTTTAACTGCAAAAACTACAAAAGATTCCACCATAAATTGAACAAATTATAATTCATAACAATTATTACAATATTGCAAATAATAACTATTTACAATTACACTATAAATTAAACATGGAGATTACATATTTGCCCCCCAAATAAAAAAGTTGAAAATGTGACTTACACCACTTTGCCTTTCAACGCCTCTATGTAAAAGTGGTTGAAATTTAATGATGAAATACACTGCTCAAAACAATTAGGGGAGCACATGGTTTTAACGAAATTACACAAGTACTTACACCGATAAGTAACATAAAATAAATCATTCATAATTTAAAGCCTAGCAGGAAACAGAAGAAGAAAACTTCATATGCAAATCAAAGTTCATGACGTCAAAAACCAGAAAAAGAGAATAAAGGTGGATATGTTGCAGAAACGTCTGTTTCACTGCCTTAACTGTGAAATTCGATTGCTCAGTTATTCTTTTTGAGAAAAGGTGACTTGAAAATGTCTCAACAACGTAATTTACCGGAATCCATGGCATGGCGTATTATAGGCAGACTTGAATCCGGGAAAACACAACATAGTGTCGCGGACGCAGTTGGAATCACTAGAAGTGTTGTTGCAAGTCTGTGGAATCGATTCCAAGAAACAGGGAATGTTACACGTCGACCAGGGCAAGGTCGGCCACGCGCCACTACAGCAACTGATGACCGGTATATACTGTTAACAGCTCGTCGAAACAGAACAGACAATGCTACTCAGCTGCAAAGACAGTTGCTCTTGGCAACAGGACGAAGGGTGTCCAGTCAAACAGTACGTAATAGGCTCATCAGGGAGGTCTCTATGCACGTAGTCCAATGGTCTACCTTCCGTTGACCTCACGCCACCGTGCGGCCCGAAGAAGATGGGCTGCTGAACATCGAGATTGGGAGCAACATGATTGGAGCCAAGTGCTGTTTGCAGACGAGTCCCGATTCAGCCTGGAGTGTGACACCCGACGTGTTTTGGTATGGAGGGAAAGGGACACTCGAAATAACCCCATATTCGTTCGTGAAAGGTCACAATTCAGACGAGCTGGTTTTATGATATGGGGTGGAATCAGCATAGGTGGACGGACGGACCTGCATATCATTCGGAATGGTACTTTGACGGCCCGAAGGTATGCAGACGAGATACTGAGACCTCATGTCATACCTTAAGCTGTAGCCATTGGAGATTCCTTTGTATTCCAGCATGATAATGCCAGACCGCATACAGCTCAACTTGAAGAGAACATGCTTGAAGCTGAAACAATACAGCGTATGGAATGACCAGCGTGCTCTCCTGACCTGAATCCAATCGAGCATGTTTGGGACATGCTCGGACGACGCATTACTGCTAGACCAAGGCCTCCTTTTACTCTCCGAGACTTTGAGATTGCACTTCTTGAGGAGTGGAACAGTATTCCCCAAAGTCTTATCAATAACATCATCACATCCATGGAAAACAGGTGTGCAGCAGTCTTAGCTGTTTGAGGAGACCACAAGCCATATTAAAAATCTTGCATCATTTCTAAACAATCATTTTTTTTATCGTTTACATGTAACCAAATTGTTTCCCTAAATCATCTTTTCATGTTTTTTTCATATTTTCAATGAATTAAAGCTTAATTACAAATTTTTTTACGTCTTTTTTTCTGTATTGCGCATTGATACGCGTGTACTATCCATTTTATGCCAATACGTGGCTGTCTCTCACGGTTTTCTTAACTACTTTGCTTGCTCCCCTAATTTGTTTTAGCAGTGTATTAATGATTTATGAATTATGAATTATTATATAAAAAATTGGCCTAACTAAAAATGTTCCATGCGCATTTTTTTTGCATATAATATGGTGATTTTTATTTACAGGATACCTTATAGAACTAAGAATGAAACTTATTGCTTATTTGAAGCATTCATTAAAAATATAAAGAGAAAAAATAATAATAGTGAAAACACCCTTTTTATTACGCAAATTACCTATAAATCATCTTTTCATGTACAAAATTTATAAATTCTGAGCTACGAAGCATAATTTTTTTCAATAAAATTTATTTGATATACAGTTAAGTATATAAAACTTAAATTTCAAAGCAATACGATACTTAGAAATGCGCTTGGAGCAGTTTGAATATTCGTATGACATGCAAATTTTTATTTTGAGAAAAATACATTTAAAGTTATTGCTATTAGTAACCACATAATATCTAAATTAAATACAAATGCCTATAACTAGGAAAGTAATCACAGGAATTAAAAATTCTTTTTCCAACACATTAATACTCGTCCGTAGTTTCACAATTCAATTGAATAAAAAAATCGAAATTTTGGACAAATTTCACAATTTTGAAAGTCTACTGTCCCTTAATGTTTGTTAGACAAATAACGGTACGAGCGTTCCCCGTAGCTTTAAGGGGATTAAACATCTGTGCTGCCAACTAATACCCCACTGAGACGTATAATAAAAAAAATAAACCTGCATACAATAAAACCTGAACATAGTGACAAAAATAAGTTTTAATTAATTTACAAACATAAATTTTTAATTTTTTTGATTTTTTTATTTGCAAAACTAACATGAAAATATAATTCATGAGATAAATACTAATTTCATTTCTCATGAGACTTTTGTAACAGCTCGAAAAGAAATTTGACGTCACAAATTTGTTAAATTTTATAATAAATGATTGTTATTACAAATTCCCTTGATGAGATGGATGATCCGATTTTTTTATACCTTTAATTTATAATTCACAATAACAATTCCAGTCTGAAAGTTCGTGAGACTAAAATTAAGTTAGAAATATGTTCTATATTAATGTTGAAATGTATTAAAGGAACAAGCCCCAAAAGAGAGAGTAACAAGTAACTTACAGTAAAAGTTTTCAGTCTACATTTACGAGATACATTGAAGTTTTTTTCCTAATAGTCCATGAAAAGTCACATATTTTGTGTATATTAACACATTATTTCTAAAATAATAACAACATATACCAGGTATCTAAGGTACGTTAAGGAAGCTCTTAAAATAGAAAAATACGGAAACTGAATCTAAACCGAGTTTTGAATTCTTATCTCATGTATTCATGAATCTCATGTATTCATGTATTCATGTATCCAAATATCCACAAATATTTTACAGCCAGATAGTCAGTCATATGTATAACATAGTTTTATAAACTGTTTATCAGATTTTGCCTCTACTATATTCTATGGTGCCCGGTATAAAGGGCTTAAGGGAGCACACAACCTTTGACTACTGGGAAATTACCCTAAACATGATCAAATTCGAGCTACTGAAACTCCAATAATATTAATATATATATATATATAATTTTTTTGTTTTATGTCAAAATTACAAGTCTTCAGTTATATTTTATACAAAAATAGAACTTGTAAAGCCATAAATAATTTTTAGATTTTATTTTTAAATGTACACATTACTAAGAAGGGAAAAAATCATTGGATGTTTCGCGCATAGTAAAATTAAGAAATATGCATACAGAAACTATTTTTGGTCAAATTAAATTAATAATACACTCAAGTTTAATGTAAAACCAAAAAATATACAAAAAATATAGTTTAAATTGAAAAATTTACATAAAATTAAAAAAAAAATTTAAATTTAGCAATTGAAAACATTTTCAAAATATTTTGAAGTATAAAAAATTTTTTTACAATTTTTTTTTAAACTTTTCTGGTTTTAGTGTGTAAAGAAGCTTATAATACAAATCTGATAAAAATTTTGTGTGTCTAGCACACATAGTTTGAGAGTAACAGTGCGCACAATCCAAAAATTCAGATATTTGAGAAAACTGAAGTTAAAGTTGGAATAACATGGCTATGCCAACAGAGTGAGCTTTACATAAACTCTCATAACTCGAGAAATAATGCAAATTTTTTTATGCGGTTTTTTGCATATTGTTCAGAAATGTCCCAAAAATCAGAATATAGCAAAAACAAAAAATCGATTTTTTGAAGTTTTAAAGGTTGTGAGGCCCCATTAAGTAAAAAAAAGTGATTTTTAGATATTTGTTAATACTGATTAAATAAAATCTTTTGACATGTATAAAAGGCTTAAGTCTGTCAATTTTGTATACAAAAGTACATTTCTTTGTACAAAAGACTCAAGTAGAAATTATTGTTCTGCGATTGGTATAAAAGCCAATAACTTGGTGTATTCAAATCACTGTTTTTGACTTAAGCCCTTTATACCGGGCACTATAGATACATTACTTTGTCCATATCTTGATAAAACCTGATTCTGCAAGGCATTTTGTCTTGTTTGTTCGATAACATTCGTGTATGACAGAGAGAATAATATTTATTCAAAATAGAAACATGAAATCTAGATATACAGTGAATCGTCTCTAGCCTGCCACTCTTCTAAACGTCCATATTTTATTCATAACCTGTTAAAGTCCCCGAAGAGCCAATGTCATGAAACAAACATCTTTCGACAGCCATCAAACGGCCACTTTTTTCTGAATCATTACTGGCTGCTATTGAGAAGTTTCACTGTATTCCCTAAATATTTTTAATACTTACCATATTCTTACGGTGATTAAACAACAGGATTCAACAAATTAGAATTCTAAAGATACAAAAAATTAAATAAGTACTTATAAGCCCAATTAAACATTTGAATATGAAAAATAATTATACATTAATATATTTCTTGTTGCCTGTATTTATTCCCTTTAAATAAAAATGACACTGCTTTAAGCTAATCCATATTAGATTAACAATCCAAACAAATGTACTTAAACTTCGAATTCAAAATTTGTTTTTATCAGGCATTAACATTCTGTAATACTCTTACGATTATCCTTATTTAGCTATTGTCTATTTTATTTATTTACGTATTTTCCAGTTAAACTATTTTTTTTTCATCCCAGGCACATTTTATCAATTGAAATTACGAAATAGTTTCCTATTTTCAAAATATAGATCCAAACTTTATTCTCTTTACTTCAAATATAAATTTTATATTTGTTCTTATCACTTTAAAAACTTTTTCATCTTTCGTCTCCGTGGAAGGAAAGAAAAAATCATGCATTGCAAAAATAATAATTCTTCATATTCTGCTTCCTCTCAGACTGATGCCAGTATAAAAATGAAACATATTGAAAAATCAGCTTAAAGACTGTGAAGAAACGGAAATAAACGTACAAAAGCAAAAAGTTTTGAGAAAAGAAATTTTCCTGACAGATTTACTAAAATACGAGAATATGCGGTGTGCTAGAAATTATGAACTTAAGGAAAATCCTTTCAGGCAGAATTCTTGGAAAGTTTTTAAGTTTGTATAGAGATATTGCGCATTAAAAGTCGTCCTTGACGATCCAAGCTTAAAGGTTAAGGTCTCATAAATCAGACATTAAATTATAATTTTTGAATGTAATCTCAACTAGGACCTTAAAAAGTAGAAATCATATTGACTGTTGATAGCAATTATTGATTGCTTGGTATTTCTAATGATTGATTTCCTTATCGCAGTTCTTTTAGCTGTCATACAAAATCCGTTCAACCTTACTGATATCAAAATATCAATGAGCATATCTCTGAATTGCATCACTTCTGGTTAGTAGTTTCTATTCAAATTTATTCAGTGAGGTTGTAACCTTGCTACAGGAAAAGTTAGGGTTTTTAACGTAGGATTACGTTTCTCCATAATGGTCCTCCGGAAAGGAAAATTTCAGACGCTAAAACTGTTCGTCCGTCCGTCCTCGCGAGTTATAATTTTGGCAGAGCGCCAAACCCAGTCTATCGCTTGGGCAAGTTAAACAGAAAAGTACCAAAATGTGTCAAAATTTTGACATAATATATATATATATATATATATATATATATATATATATATATATATATATATATATATATATATATATATATATATATATATATATATATATATATATATATATATATATACATATACATAGGTACATAACGCATACATACATATATACATACAAAAGAGGTAGGCAACGATAAGTAATCCTACGTTAATAACCCGCGCTAGTTTCATTGGAAGAGACTACCTGAAATTTTTTTTAGTTTTAAGTATGACATTGATATAAAATACATATTTGAGCTCAGCCATGAGGAATTCTGCTTTTTGCTTGAGCGAAATAAACCAAAGGGAAAAGTTTACTGCAGCTCAGATTTCCTTTTGAAACCGTGGTATTAAGGTTAGACTGGATAGTAAACATCCTTAACGTATTATTTCAAACAAATAAATAAAGCGGCCATATATCATGAAATGATTATGATGATGATTATAAGACATATTTATTTTAGAAAGATCACATTTTATTAGAAAAGTAACGATTTGAACACATTTCTTACTTTTCCCAACATATTTAAAAATACGTAAGCTCAAGTAATTTTCTTACAGTTGGAAAGTCATTTGACAAATCCTCCTGCCACGTTACAAAGAGAAAAAAATTATTGTAAATATTCAAATGTTTCTATGAACACTTTGATGTATTCTAATGCGAAAAAACATTTAAAAATGTACCGCTTGCAACATTGTAAACTGTCACTTATCAATAACTTATTGTTTCATAGACTGTTGTTTCTTTAAAAAACAGTATTTAAAACAGCCTCCTTATTCCTAAACAGGAGAGTTTAGGATAACTTTTCGACAAGAACACCCAATATTCAATGAAAGAGCCATGAATATTATATACCTCTTAGATACCTGTTGAAACAGGATATTGAACTTTGGCATATGTGAAGGTTTTAAACCATGGTAAATCTTATGTAAGAAGATAACTTACAGTTGCATTTTCTAATGCTATTTAGAGTTTTAGTATTTAATCTAAACAACAAAAAATAAAAACATCGATTCAAAAGTTACAATCAAAGCTTTTATATATAAAACTGTTATATCTTAGACTATTGCTAAATCAAAACTATTACTTATGTAACTATAATATATCAAACTATTATATGGTAACATTTCTAGGCATAAAACCTGTGTTATATAACAATATTCAGATAAAAACTTACAAAGTCTTCTTTTACCAATGTAAAATTTCTTTGGTTAAAACTAAAGAAATTACCATTTGAACATAAAAACTTTTATTTTCTCCGTATTTAGATTCCTAAAATAACCCGTTAGTAGCTATGAAACAAAGTTTCCTTATTATTTGAGACACATAACGTATTAAGATGCTGAATTATATCAAGATAAATATTAAAATAATTTCGTACGACTTGTATCCTTATTGATCCTAAACTTGAGCTCCGATAACTTTGCCATTACATGTTATATTTGGCACATCTGCGTTTCTCGCAACTGTCAATGATCAGATAAATTTCAGTAATTTTTTCGGCTAGGTGGTTTTGCAGCAGCCTGCTCGGACTCTTTGCTGTTGGCAGAGTAGGATAACTTTAATTATGAAATGGAAGTTTGGCTCAGTTATAATTTTTCAGAATCCCGATCATAATAAAGATTTCAATATTGCGTTTTTTAAGGAATAACGGGTAAATTAACAATGAATATGACTTTTAAAGAGTAAAAAAATTCACTGGCAAAAATAAATTTCTTTTAAATCATTTTGTGAAATAATAAAAGTTTTAAAAATTAAGATTAGAGAAGTAACATGCCATGTTAATAATAAGCAGTTTTGATTATTTTGGAAAATGCATACGAAAGTCCATCAACAATGCATAAATTTTCTACGCACTGCTTACAATTTTCTGATTTGAAGATTCTTGAAAAATTCCCCGGTTACTATGTTTTACTTTATGAGTTGCGTGCAAAATGTTTAACAAAATCTACATTCTACATTCTAGTTAAAGAGTGGAAAATACTTTGGTTTACTTTTATGCTGTTGTATCATCTCCGCAAAATATAGCGGTAAAAAATTAATCAGTTACCTAAAACCACCTGTATACGTCATCAACAATCTCAACTTTTCCATGAAACAGCCACAAGCAACCCAGAGTTCGTGTACAGTGCGTTCGGTTTCGAATCCCAGATAAGGCATGGACCAGCGTTGTCCTCTCATAGGGAATGGTGTTCGAGCACCTACATATGGCTCCTATAATAAAATATCCAACGAATTTGCTGTGTGAATAGGATAGTACCCTAAGGATAAAATACCTGTCGCTTTGGAAACAAAAATTGTTTGTGTACTCTAATAATCAGACTTTAGCATTTGGCCAGAATAAATTAGAAAATATGATTAGCTTTTTTTTTAACAAATGATTAGATAATGTTTCCTTCCATGACAATGTATTGCACACACATAACACGTGAACAATAGTGTGTGTGTGTGCGCGCGCATGCGTGTGTGTGATGTCCAAGAGCGTAAACTGTAATTAACTATATTTAATTAGGACGGTTGATGCTAAATCTATATGAATTAATATGAATAATATGATAATTAATATGAATAATATATCTATATGAATTAATATGAATTAATATGAATAATAAATAATTATTAAACGAGATATTAGTCTAATAGGGAACGAAAATGCAAACAGATTGCGGTACGCTGTCTATCTCGCGGTTTAAGAGAGTCCTTGAGCACGACCAGCGATTACATCAACAAAAGTACATGTGGAAAAGCGTGTGATAGCCGAGTCAGGCATCACGAGATGAAAAATGCCCGCGTAAAGTGCATCGCAAAGAGAACAAAGGAGATTAGGTAGTTAGCTGTTCGCTGTGAACGCGCATCTCGTGGGCTAAGAGATGAAGGGAACTTGGCACAGATTGGATTGACATTTAAGTAATGTTGATAAAGAAAGTCTTTAATTGTTATTTAAGTCGTAGTTATCTTCCCCAGGCCTCGATGATGACTGCTACTATGTGTTAATTAGTGAATAAAGAGTTACTTGGTGTAAGCACCATGTCATTCATATTATATATATATATATATATATATATATATATATATATATATATGTGTGTGTGTGTGTATGTATGTAAAGTACGTTCATACGTGAGTGAAATGAAATTTTAATGAAGCATCTAGATATCTGAATTTGAATTACGATCATTTCCCCGTCATTGAAGCATAAAATAACTATAAAAATTAGTAAGACTCCCTTTGGAAAATTATACATCTATCTCTGAGCATCTTTTTGTTTTTAGAGCGGTACAGATCCACACTTTCAAACATTAATCACTGCATAAGAATTCGTGCATTTCATGAAAGTCAATAGTATCTTGCGATGAAGAGCACCTCTCGAGTTCTGGGTTGTAATTTTTTATATCCTTAAAACCTTCAAATAGCCTCTGAACTCATTAAAAACGACCCAGCTATGTACTTTAAACATTTTATTTTTCTTTTGAAAACAACTAGACCGAACCCGGTCTTTTTTGTTTTGAAATAAGAGAATCCGCTTCCACAAACGCGATATCTCATGTCCTACCACTTTCAACATCAGATACTATTTTCTTATCTACTGGTGTACAATATTTCGCAAATTAAGAGAACATAAATAATGTAGAGTGGGAAAAAATCAAATAGATTCATACTGAAATCAATAAATTAAGGTGTTACTAGGTTTTTGCTGAATTAAAATGTTTGATTAATTCTGAAGTATCATAAACGTGCAGTAGTCTATACGTCTTACCAAAAATAATGATATAATAGAGATTTTTATGCGTAATATGAAATTCCGTCTGAGATCGTAAAAACAAGGCAACTCGAAAAGAAAGAGGTCAGTAGAACAATATTTTATAGCATATTCTTTTAGTCGTAACCAGCTGACGCCATCATGAATAAAAAGACAGGAGAATTTGATTTTTCAGAAAAAAAAGATGTACGATCGACAGCTATTTCTGACGATGTAGTGAGATAAAAGAGTTTGCTACATAGTTTAGGGTTTATAAAAGCAAATTGGTTGGTTTTGTGCAATTTACTTTCAAAGGAAAGTTTTTCTTTTTTTGTTGTTTGTTTGTGTTTTCTTTCTTGAAATGTTACATTCAATGGTCATTAAACGTATCAAAAACGTGTGCTTAAAATCTGGAAAAAATTATCCTTGAAATCAGTAATTAAAATAATATTTTATTGAATTTAAATGACAACGAATTTGATGAATACGATTTTCTGTACAGCAAAAAATAATTTATACCTATGAACATGCTTGGCGGGGGAGTTCGGTTAAAGACATGATGTATATCAGACTATATCTAAAAGCAGAAAATCCTCCCGCTGGAAAAAAACACGGTTCCATGTCTCTTCAGCCTGCGATGATTGCCGTGGAATATTAACCAGGCAACTTGTCCGTTTTCTGCCCAAACGTATATCAGAAGCGTTGCTCATTTCCCCAGTTAACACACCTCTATCATAATAATGATAGGGGTGACTTTCCAAAAGGACGTAAATTAGTTTATAGAGTATAAACAGTAAATAGCAGGAGTTTCTTTTGAGGTCAGATCTGTTGCTTTATTTTGCTTTCTATTTCATTTCAAGACTTGGGTTCCAAATTCATTTTATAGTTGGCAGTTACGATCATGAAATCTAATGAGATGTAATGATTGCATTATTTCTCACTTGGATGATATATTCGAGATGATATATTCGAGACACCAAATGCATTGAATGCTTTAGAAAAACAAAAGATCTCTGGATTCGACAGACGCAAACAAGGCTTTAACGATAAAAGTATTCAAGCCACTTGATTTCTGGATCCAAATAGCGTGAGATAAGCAATTATTTAAAGAAATAGCCTTTTATAAGTCTAACTTCATATTACGCTTTATTGTGCCACGGAATCTTTTTTCAGAAACTTATACAGAATCAGCATGAAAGGGGTTTCCATAAATAATGATGGGGAATTTGTTTACAAAGTTTACAGTAATACATTACATGTTCAGTTTCATAAAATCATAACTTATTAACAAAAAAATTCTCTCCAAAAAAGAAAGATATAAGCCTTTAGATCTCAACTTTTTATCTGAGATGGTCAGTGTCCTTTATGAGGCGACGTTATAACCTCCCCATACTGCTATTTGTTGGAATAAAAATAATTATAAATTCATATTAAAGTGCTAAATCCACGTAGGTGGTCTCGTAAGTAGACACTTTGCGAAGATTTAAACACTATGACCTTAATTTTGGAATAATTTTGGAATAATAAAAAATACTCGAAATTTACTGATTTCATTTATGAAGTTTATTTGTATTATCGTGTTACCATTTGTTTCAAAGTATTGTAACCTTGTCCCATATGAATTATCCTCATCAAGAGAAGATGAATACTTAATGGGTTTTAACATTTTTCGAGATATGGCGATTTTCAAATTATGACGTCCCGTGATCAACAAGAAGATAAATATGAATTCTCAATGGTTTAGAAAGGACACATTAAAACATGCATTAAAACAAATATGAATTTAATGCGTGAAAATTTAGAAAGGTTTTGAAAACTCTTCTTGTGCAAAGTTATTCTCTAATACGAAAATATTTAATTGATTCTATTAAATTGAACTATACACAAAACAAAATCGTTTATTAAGTTTCTTTTTTTAGTATTATCCATTTCCACAACAGTTTTGAATAGCTCAGTATGAGTTTAAAGTGTTTACATCTTGTAAAGATATATATGTAAGCTAATTAGTTATTAAAGCAATCAGATATTTTATATCTTAAAATCTCGATAGCGATAGCATAGTGGGTATCTAGGATGCTTATAGATGGCACTCTTCTGTAGATTTGATATATCTACAAATAAAACTAATCGTCTGACGGTAGCTAATCTTTTACTGCAGGATATTTTCGGGAATAAGGGTTTACACTGTCGAAGATGATTTTTAGAGGAATCCTACCTTTTGTGTTTCATGGAGTTTCCATAAAGTAATCTAACAAAAATGACGAGTTAGGCTGTCCGCACACGGAGCAACTCAAAAGAAACTGATAACCGACGCCAATCACAAACCAGTCCGTGATCAGTCGTAACCTATGTAATTGAATGGTGCCACGCACACGGCGCAACTGGTTACAAACCCGTCAGCAACGCGTTTGTAATCAGTCGCAGGCAACTCAACGTGTCGAGTTGCTAGCAACTTCAGTCGCCAGTTTCTCTTGCGTTGTGCGTGTTATTACACAATCTATGTTGCAGCCGCTCTTTTGGCAAGCTGCCAAAAGACGTACACGAGTCACGTGACTTCTGTCTAGCGATGAAATGAAACTCTAACGTTTTTTGTTGTATGGTATATGTGCGCCCATATATACAGTCCATTTTTAAACGAATGATCAAGACAATCTATTGTGACGATTTTTTAAGATAAATTAATTTCTGATAATAATTTAACTAAAAATAATGCCTGGAATAATGATGTTCTTCCTTCCATGACAGGTCGGAAACTATTGATTTCAATCACTTTTGAGTCGGCCCGTGTGCGGAGCCGCATCACTAACGAGTTTGCAACTGATAAGCAATTTCAGTCGCTAACCAGTTGAGTTTCCTTTGAGTCGCTCCGTATGCGGACGACCTTAGAGAACCTAATATCGTTCGCACATGAGTGTATGATAGCGCACATTGGGGTACAAAATTTTGACCTTTAGAGTTTCCTGTATAAATACTATGACAGAAATTCTTAAGGACTCAGTACCTCAATATCTCACACATTTAACGATACATCTGAAGGCACCATCTACCTAAAGGTTCCACCATTAACTAATATTACTAAATGGGTTCAATTTCTCAGGAAAAAGGATTCACTTTGTAGAATTAGAATTTCAGAAAATTCCTGTTATCTCTGTATCATATTTTATTTTGTGTAATCGAGCTAAAATTAGGACAGAATTTTTTTTCGCGCATAGAGTGTATATTGCCATACATTTTAGTACTTAATTTGACACTGTTATACAACAAGGCACAAGAACACACGAAGCTGAAACTGAGAAAAAAAGAGTTATATTAAAGCATTGAATTAAAAATTCTAGTTGCTTACGGTTGGTTCTCCAGTTAATAAAAGAATATTTTTCGGCCTAGAACAATAATAATTTGTTCCCCCGGAGCGAAACATGTGGCTATTTAACTCAACTTCTAGAATTTTGTGGGCTGCCTGCTAGATGCACAACACTGCATTATTTTAAAATGTAACCTTTTTAGCCTTTAGTTTAAGGGGTCCATTTTTCCGATTCCCTCTTTAGAACGGGAAATTTCAAATCCCCTCTGTAAGAACGACCATTAAGGCGGTTATATATATATATATATATATATATATATATATATACACTGAAGTGCCACTGAATTTGGGATACCTACCTAGTAACGAGTTGGGCCGCCTCTGGCCTTCATAACGGCTGCCACACGACGAGGCATAGATTCAACAAGTTTCTGGAAACGTTCCACGGGAATGGCTTGCCAAATATTGGCTAAATCTGTCCATAATTCAGTAAGGTTGTTTGGTGCTGTGTGATGGCCTTTCACGCCTTGTTCCAAAACATCCCAAAGATGCTCAATAGGATTTAAGTCTGGGCTTCTAGGTGGCCAATTCATGACAGCGAAGTCAGAGGAATGCTCATCCAACCTGCCAGTACCCGACCGGGACTTGTGAGAGGTACAGTTGTCTTGCTGGAAAACTCCATTACCGTGCGGATAACAGAACAGCATAAACGGATGGAGGTGATCACCCAGCAACTCTACGTACCGAATTGCATTGAGGGAGGTTGGTACACGCACCAAAGATCCCAAACTGTGCCACGAAAAAACACCCCAGACCATGATTGAGCCACCATGCCCTTGTGCAGTTCCAGCCAGACATGCAGGATCCATGGCTTTATGAGCCTGACGCCATATTCTCAGCCTCCCGTCGGCGTTAAGTAGTCGGAATCGAGACTCATCACTCCATGCTACTCGTTTCCAGTCCTCTACACTCCAGTCTCTGTGCTCTCTTGCCCAGGCAAGACGTGCAGCCCGATGGCGAGTATAGAGCAATGGTACTCTCGTAGGTCGACGGCTCCCGAAACCCATACGGTGAAGCGAGCGTTGCACAGTCCGTTTACTGACTGTACGACTGGCACCGTCATTTAACTGGGTAGTAATTTGAGCTAATGTTTGGCTTCGCTGGCTACGTACAATACGCCTGAGCCGATTCTCACCACGCACTGTCAAGGCTAATTGTCCTTTGCAGTTTGCCCGATCACTAGTTTTTTATCCACCGTCCATGTATTCTTGGTATACTCTTGACACTGTCGACTTTGAAAATCCTAGCTGTCTGACGATTTCGGAAATTGAATGGCCCATGCGTCGCGCACCTACGATTTGTCCCCGATCGAAGGCGTCTAAATCAGGCAGTTTACCCATACTGGCAATTCCAACAACTAATTCAGAACAACCACAGTACGCGCTATATATGCAGTTACCACAGCGCCCTCACTTGCGCATACATGATGCGCAGCGCTACACAATTTGCATAGGGTTTAGTATCCCTAATTCAGTGGCACTTCAGTGTATAGATATATATATATATATATATATATATATGTGTGTGTGTATTATATATACATATATATATATATTTATATATATTATATATATATATATATATATATATATATATATATATATATATATATATATATATATATATATATATATATATATATATATATATATATATATATATATATATATATACAGTGGACGCTCGTTAATTCGAACTTTCGGTTAATTCGAACTAATCCAAAGGCCCCAAAAAACTTGTATTGGAGTAAAAATATCTCGTTAATTCGAACTAAATTTTTATCACTTCGGTTAATTCGAACTAAAAATTTGACCAAAAAAAATTCTTTTTCCTCGTTTAATGGAGAAAATACACACTGTATTTATTATTTTGTGTGTCAAAATTTCTTTTCTGTGTAAAGAGGCACATGCCTGCATTCCTAGACTATTTCATGTCCGATAAATGTTAGTGGCTATTGTCCTTCTTATTAGTGCTAAACGGAAAAAACAATTTTCCTTTATTTCGATCGATTTTCTTAGAATTTCAGAAAAACTAGTCTTTACTACAGATTCTAGGGAGCTACGTCAGTTATAACTGCAGTGCAGACAAGTTAATGTGGTCTAGTCTTTCTTCCTCATTGTGGGGTGTGAACGTGTTAAAATTCAGGATGTCTACACGTGGAAAGTACAAAACCCTAACTTTGGCGACAAAGGTAGAAATTTTAAAGAAAATAGAGAATGGCGAATGTAAACCAAAGTTAGCAGCTGACTATAGAATTTAAAAAAATGCCTTGTGAACTAATTTGAAAAACAAGGGGTCAATTTTAGATTCATGGGAAAAATTAAAATTTGATAGGGGAAGGAAACGCATGGGAAATGCGTCCCAAGAAGTTCTAGAAAAAGCTCTACTGCTATGGTTCCAGGATGTTAGATCTCGAAATTAAATGGACCCCTAGTGCTGACGAAGGCTGATGAATTGGCAATTCGAATGGGTATTGAAGATTTTAAATGCAGTGATGGATGGCTTTCTCGATTTATGTCAAGGAACAATATTTCTTATCAAACTGTATGTGGCCAAAGCTCTGATGTAATCGAATATGCATGCACTAATTTCGGTAGGAAACTGCCAAGGCTTTACTCTACTTACCTGCCGAAAGATATTTTTAATGCGGCCATAATGGACAAAGCCATAATGGACTCTATTAAAACTCTGAAAGCATTTATTCAGATGGAACCTTCCTCTGAAAAGGAATTGAAATGTTTACTTCAAATCGAGACGCTAGCTGAACAATGTAGGCATCATAAACAGAACCAAACATCCATTTTACAGTTTTTTCCCTAAGTTTAATTCATATTTTTAATAAAAGTTTACTTTATACTGCATATCTTCTGCTTCATTTTATGATTAAGGTAAGTCTACATTGCTTTTTAATATGTTTAACTTTAGATAACATAGTATAATATATTTTCTGGGGTTATACATACTAGGAGAGTTTCTTCTTCAGTGATACACATTTAAAGTTATATATTTTCTCTTAACATCGGATAATTCGAACTTTTTTCTGAGAACCTTCGAGTTCGAATTAACGAGCGTCCACTGTATATATATATATATATATATATATATATATATATATATTCACTCTTGGACCCGTGTTCTTGGGATACATGTATCCCACCCCGCAAGGAGAAGGTTAATATTCCTATATAAATGCAACTTAAAATCAATTCTAGGAACACGGTTGACAAGTTATCACAGAGCTTTTGTGACAGCTTACAATAGTTGGAACATCATAAGAAACCTATTCCAATACATGCAGTATCATTCTCGTTATGTATGCTTCTCTAAAAGGTCCATGCTTAATACTGTACCTCCAAATACTTGTTTCAGACATTTGCAGAGTCGCCACCAGACTGGCCTTAATGTGAACTGCGTCGACCCCCTGGGACGTTCGGCCCTGCTCATGGCCATCGACAACGAGAACCTGGAGATGGTGGAGCTGCTCATCGAGAGCCGGGTAGAGACGAAGGACGCTCTCCTGCACGCGATAAGCGAAGAGTACGTGGAGGCAGTCGAAGTGCTGCTGGAGAACGAGGAGTTGATTCACGTGCAAGGAGAGCCCCATGTATGCATCTTTTGTTTTTTTCCAATCGTGCATCTTGCGTTGCGAAATTAAACTCACCTCACAAAATTCTCTTTCGGAAATTCAGAAAAATAACGAAACAGTATAGCATCTTAAATTAAGACTGATATATCATAACTAGCTGAAAACCCGCACTCCGCTACGGAGTACGTTCAAATTAAATACAACGGTCAATGTATGCAATTAATGTAAATATATATATATATATATATATATATATATATATATATAATAAATACGACGATCAATGTATACAATTGATGTGAAAAAAATATATATATTTATAAAAAAAATCGTAAGGGATATTTTTATAGACAAAATAATGTAGAAGAAAATATTCAAATTAAATCTAATAGGACATACTAATGGATATAGTACAGTTAATATAGTACAGTTTGAGTAACATATCTTTTACTGTATTTTAATTTGTTTTTGGATAATGTCCAATCGTCTGCCGCATTAGCAAGGGAAAAAATATTTTTGTCTATTTCATTGTTATGGACGTGACGATAAATTTATTTAAAGCACCAGAAAAAGAAATCACGTGATCAGCATTTAATAAATTAAATTCTAAAAATGAAGCTTTAAAAATTCACCAAAAATCAGAAAATGGAGGTAAGGATTCGAAAAATATTTCATTTTAAATGAATTTTTAGGATCTTTCTCGTGATATAAACTTTATAACCCTCAAGTTATTATTTTAAATGCAAACTTAAAAAAAGTTACTAAAACAGCTTAAAAATTTAATTTTAAAAAATCTAAGAAGAATTTTTCAAAAATCTTTCTTAATGCATCCCTACACTATAAGAAGAATCGCCATGTAAAATTTCAGCCCTTTAGGTCCAGCGGTTTGGTCTGTGCGTTGTATGTCAGTCAGTGTGTCAGTCAGTTACGGATCTGTTTTATATATATACACTGCTGGCCACCCAAATTGCAACACAAAGAAAGACAAGAGATATCACAACAAAATTTATTTTGTAGATAACATGTTGACCAAGTATCAAATGATTAAATTTATAGACTTCTGTGAAGTGTGGTTCCTGCCAAAATCAGTAGCCAGAGTAGCCGCCATTGTTGGAGATCACCGCTGCCACACACCTCGGCATTGATTCAAAGAGACTTTGGATGACTTCTTGGGGTACAGCAGACCAAGCAGCTTCCACACGTTGCCAAAGTTGATCTGCTGTGGCAGCTGGGGATGGAATCTGGGTCAATCGTAGAGCAACCATGGACCACATGTTTTCTATCGGCGAAAGATCCGGAGAGCGAGGCGGCCAGGGAAGCAATTCAATCTGGCGATTAACGAAGAACCGTTGGACAATGCGTGCCACGTGTGGTCGCGCATTATCCTGTTGAAATATGGCTGTGGGCAAGCCCTGAAGGTAAGGAAGGACAACTGGCTCCAACACCTCAGAGATGTAGCGCTGGCTGTTTAAAGTACCGGCAATGCGTACTAGAGGTGTGCGAGAGTGATATCCAATACCCGGTGCAGGACCAGTGTGGCGGTGCATAACGCAGCTGTTCAGCATCCCCTCTTCACGGTGTCTCCAGACTCGAATGCGACCATCGTGGTGTTGCAGACAGAAGCGTGACTCGTCAGTAAAGACAATTTCATTCCATTCTGCCGTCCACATCCTTCTGTCATCGCACCATTGGCGGCGGAGATGTCTGTGGTTCTGCGTCAAGGGTAGACAAAGCAATGGACGTCTTGCGGACAGACCACTCTGCTGCAAACGGCGTCGAATGGTACGCGCAGACACTGGATGATGAGTTACAAACTGCATGTGCTGTGCTATGGTTCGTGATGTGACTGAGCGATCCGTCACTGCCATGCGCACAATTTGCCTGTCATCACGTGAAGTGGTGCGCTGAGGTGGATGCGATCGAACACGCCGGTCCGTCGTACCCTCCTGCATCCAAGGATCACATATCCGCATCACAGTTGTTTGTTTTCGTCCAACACGACTACCGATTCCCCTGAAAGATAATCCACAATCTCGGTAGGCCACTATCCTTCCTCTGTCGAACTCGGATACTTGATCAAAAGATGATCGCTGTTTTCGACGAGGCATAATTGATCGTTTTTTTTTTGAAAAAACCACAAGAAAAACACAATTGCCGAACTTGAAATCGTCGAAATCTCCAAGCCTTAAATAGCGCTTTGAAGTGGCGCCACAGTCGAGCATGATGTGCGTCTGCTCTGAAATTCTAATCATTTGCATATCTCACCTCCGCTAATGCATGTTGTAAATTTCATGTTATTTGCATGTTTCCTTCAGGGTGTTGCATTTACAGTGGCCAGCAGTGTAGATTAAGGGTACGAAATTTTTGTTTTTACGAAATAGATGCGAATAAATGCGAAATTTTGCTGATATGAAAGAATAAATGTGAAAATTATTTTTTTAACTACTTTTGGTGAAAACTTGGTAACAAACGGATTTTTAAGCGAAATTCGGTAATAATAGTAATAAATTATCGACATAATTGCTTAACTAAGACCATCCGCGGTCTTTAACTTAGAAATCTCACTCTCCTTCGGATTTACTCCGAATTTCACTTTGACAGTTTGCCCGTACCGGAGTCGAACCTAAAAATCTAACTGTAAAAATCAACCATCAAGTTTTGTGGAACAATTTAGTAGATTTAAGAATGTCTCTTGAGTACCAAAGTCAAGGGAATTTAAGTTACTTACAGTAGTCAACCAAGAGACTCCTGTTGATGTCATACAGATTTTGATTGCAACGCAATGTTGCTACCTTATCTTTGCAAAGGCAGCTATACAAATCCTCTACAGTCCTGTTAACAGTATTTTAGTATGTACAACATAGTAACTAATGACAGAATGCAAAGATTTTACATAAAGGGGAGACTACTATAATGTTAGCTTTATACTAAGAATTTTGATACTTACCTATCCAAGTAAGTAAAATTGCAATTCTTTTAAATAAATGCGAAATTGTTCAATTTATATATATTTTTTGCGTATAAATGCAAAATTTTATATATTATATTTTTTTGTGAAATTTCGATACTTTTATGCGAAATTTACGTATCCCTAATCAAAATGCAAATTGTCAGGGAATGAATAAAAATGAAGCCCAGAATTTTCACTAAGCCAGTCTGCTTACAGAATGCAAGAATCGAATCTGAGAGATGTGATGTCACACATCCATAAATGACATCCTAGTACTGAAACAACTCTCAAGTGAATGATTTCCACTTACTTACTACCTACAGTGGCACGAAACTACGTATAGCACATTCGTAGTGTAACATGACGATTAGAGTTATACACTCCATTTCCATCTCTCTAAAATTATGATTTACGGGAAATTAATTGTGATCCTTTCAAATAATTACCACAAATGAAGACATTAAAATAATAAAAATAATAAATAAAACTTCCAGGTGGTTAAAATAAAACTTCCAGATGATGTTACTATATGTTATGTTAATCATTTTATATTTCCCACTATAGTATATGTTTATATGTTAGGGTTCCCAACCTTTTTATAGTACCGTACCTGTACGTTGTAAACAATTTGATGACGTATCGGTAGACCAAAAATTTTGAAATGGGGAATAAAATGCAATGGAGAACATTTGTAATAAAGACAAGTAACTTGGGATATATTTTTATTGCTAAACATATACAGAAAATATAATAATCACTTTAAAAAATATATAATTAGTGAGAAGGTTGGGCCTGTTTATTATTAACTAAAGAAGTAATATCGGGCTCAATATTTGTCAGTTTAAGGCGAAGATACAATTCAATGTAAAGCTCTATATTTGGTTTTCATCGCAGTCAATGAAGAAAATCCTTTTTCACATAAATATGTGGTCGCAAATGGCATTAAAAATTTTACTGCTTGGCAAGAAACTTCTTAGACGCAGTTATAATTTGCAAACACGGTTATAGACACGGTTATAATTCGCAGGGGAGTGCAAAATTTTTATGGGGCGGTCATAGATAACACATTCAGGTGTAGACGGCATCTTTTGAGATTAGGTAAATCCCAACAAAGTATTACAACACAAGCAATGGATAAGAAATTCCAAGGTAAAATATTAAAACGTATGTATTATTATTTATTATAGTCAGTTCTTTTCTTTTTTTTGTAATACAGATTTTTAATAGATTTTTGTTTTAAATTGTAAAATCATTCGCGTACCGGTAGCTGCTTGTCCGCGTACCGGTACCGGTACTGGTACGCGTACCGAAGGTTGGGATCCACTGTGTTAGAGTATAGATATAGAGTTTCTAGAATTTCTAGAGTTGAGTTTCTAGAATTTCTAGAGTTTCCAGAGATTATCTAGAGTTTTCTACGGTGATCAAATGATTGACGTTCATCATACAATGTGGTAGTAGTCAAGTTTTTTTCTCTCTTTCTCTCTTTCAGAGTTGGGAGGCAGTAGACAGAGACGCCTCGACCTTCACTCCCGACATCACCCCCCTGATCCTGGCCGCCCACCGGGACAACTACGAGATCCTGAAGATCCTGCTCGACCGGGGCGCCACCCTGCCCGCCCCGCACGACATCCGCTGCGCGTGCACCGACTGCGTCCGGTCTTGCAGCCAGGACTCGCTCAACCACTCCCGGTCCCGGATCAACGCGTACCGGGCCCTCGCCTCCCCCAGCCTCATCGCGCTCTCCTCCAAAGACCCCATCCTCACAGCGTTCGAGCTCAGTTTCGAACTTGGGCGACTAAGTTTTCTGGAGCACGAGTACAAGTGCGAGTATCAGGTGAGACCACCTCCGCCACGTCACGTTGCGCAACTTAAGGCGACAATGGACCTTCAGATTGACAAAAATATGTCCCCAAAACGATTTTTTTTTCTTTCAGAAAATGATTGTGCAACAAATCAGCTTTAAATTTAAAAAAAAAGTATGTTGATCGGATCATTATTAACCGAGTTATGAGTATTTTTTTTCAAACGTAAACAATGGAAATGTTAGTCAAATTAAAACTTCATACGCCATTTTCTCAAAACAAGCTTTCATGTCGTTTCAGTAAGTTCAAAACGTTCCATGTGTCATAATTTTTCTTGAATTTGCATAAATTTCATAAGATGATTATGTATATATGTTAGAATAAAACTATACTATTTTAAAACAACTTAGAATTTTTACAATAAAAAAAAAATTTTTGATAAAATTTTGCATAAAATGACCTATTTTTATCAATTTCTTTTCTAGTTTTTATAAATATGACTGTAATTATAACTATATAAAGCTAGCTTAAGAGAGAAAATTAGATATCTGAGACAAAAATTAATGCGCATGGAACATTTTTAAATAGAGTAATTAACAAACTGATTTTTATTAATATCTTAATTAATTACATTCTGATCTTTTTTTAATTTAGAAATTTCCATCTCTAAACAACACTGTATAAGTACACAAATTTCATAGCAATTGGTTAATAAATAAAAAAAAAGTTTTTCATGGTCCATTGTCGCCTTAAAAAGAATATTTTGCTCTAAAGGACAGTGAAACAAATCAGGGAATAGGAAAAGGGGTGTTTAAGGGATCTGCCTATACGTTCGGAGCCCTTTTTTTTCCCCAAAAATATACAGTACTGATTAAAAACATAATTTTAGTTCAAACGTGATATTTTTTTCGATGCGGCAGACGCATAGACTTTATCCTTACCACCATATGACACCGCGGTTTTGCTGGCCACTTTTCTGGGAGCACTGTATAGGTGGACCAGCATACCTAACCCACCACCTTATTATGGGCCGGTCCCGCAATTTTGAACCGAGTCATGTGACGAGGCCGGAACCCTTGACCCTACACCTCCAGAGGTAAATTTAAGAACTTAGAGGACATTTCAGCCCCGACATATTTTACGTGCCCCGGCCACCATTAGTGAACACGGTGGTGGATTTGTCAGCGACCAGCATCGAACCAGGGACGTTTAGATCACTAGCCAGCTCGCAGTCTTTGCCAACTGGGTCACCGCTCCCCACACACGTGATATGAAATCATGAGAACAAATACAATTTTAGCAAAATGTTATGAAATTTTACAAAAATGTTATGAAATTTTTACTAAAATTATATTTGTTTTCATGGTTTCAAACGTGATATGAAATCATGAGAACAAATGTAATTTTAGTAAAAATTTCATAACATTTTAAAATAGAGGGAATTTCTTTTATAAATTTTTAGTACAATTTAGTGCTTACGTGAGAGCCCCTACACTCCATTCAACTATATATTTTGATTTTCTTTGTACAACATACTACTGAGACACATACCTGTGTTCTGAAGTAAAAGTTGTACAATATTTCCAAAAATCACTGAAATATACGAAAAAAGTGAAAAAACACTGATTTTTTTTAATTATCTTTTTAAAGTACAGGTATCTATAGAATTATTAAATTAACACACATATCTTAGCTTTTACTTTAAAACATAGTAATATGTAAAACACTATTGTAAAATTTCCCTGAAATATATTGATAACCTTTTTAAATTACTTTTTTAGCTTTCTCGTTTACAAAAGTAACTGAAAAATGAGTTTTCTATAAAATGCATTTAAAAATGCTACTTCCTGTCTTTTAATATAGCTTTGGGTTTATTAAATTGGCCCTAAGTTCTCCTCCAATGACTGTAAGAATAAAAGTAAAGCAGTTTTAGAACCCTAAAAGATTGGATTGGCATAATTTCAAGTAGAGCAATAAAAAAAAATTCGACATTTTGCACCAAATCAGTCATTTTATCGTAGACCTTAATTTACTGTGATTAATATTAAAATCGGCTCTATTTGAATTTATGATGCCCAGTGAGATTTCTTCCTCGTTTCCTTTCTTCTATCTTGCACAGTAAGCTACAGCAGGCAAAATTGTTTATTTCACTTACTCTGTAAGTGTTCTTCTACTCTGCTCTACAAGATGAAAGCTGATTTTGCTTAAGGAATTCAAGCTGAGCTTTTTTTGTCGTTAATTATATTAAATTAATTCAGGATTTTACATTTCTTTAGCACATGTTCTTAGCTGTAGTAAATGATAGTTGCGAATCGCAAGGGATAAATCATATGGGGGTGACTTGTAAAATGCAGTTAACAAGGCAAGTAGTTTTCTTAACATAAAACGCAAATTTCCGACCAAGTCACCTCTTGCTAGGCATAAGGATTCTTTCATTCGAATCTCCTAATTGTATCTCGTACAACACTTAATATTAAAGAATTACACAGATTGATGACGTGAATCTTTCTTTTTTCAGTCACTGTCTTCCTATCTTTTACTCTGATAATTTTATCTCCTTTTCTATTAGACATTCGTAATACTTCATTTTTAACGCAGGATTACGTTCCTCCATAACGGTCATGCGCAAAGGAAAATTTCAGACGCTAAAACCGTCCATCCATCCGTACTCGCGAATTATAATTTTGGCAGCGCACCAAACACAATCTATCGCTTGGACAGCAGTAAACAGTTAAACAGAAAATTACCAAGATGCGTCAAAATTTTGACATACATATATGTATATATACACATACGTACATATATATATAGATACATATATACATAACACATACATATATACCTACAAAAGAGGTAAGCAACGATAAGTAATCCTACGTTAATAACCCGCGGTAGTTTGCATTAGAAGAGACTACCTGAATCCTTTTCTCTTTTTTTTGTTAATGCTGCATAAAATATACATATACAGCTGTAACTTTATTTCGTATGATTTTTTTCAATACCTCAGTAAATGACCAACTCCAAAAGGATCTAGGTCGCTGATTCTCAACCTTTTGTTTATGTCTACGCTCCCATTTTGATGACCTTCAGACCCTGCACCCCCCCTAGGTCTAAAAAAGTGTAAGTAAAGATAGTAAAATACATTCTTCACATATATTTAGCAAACCATCCTTCCCTTCCCCAACTCCCTGAATATTCGTCACACCCCACCAGGGGGGCACGTGCCTCAGGTTGAGAACCACTCGGTTATACCGTACAACTGTATGAAACAATGATAGGCTTATACGAGGTCTTTTTCCACACTTGCCCGATGATAACATATCATTTTAAAAGGATATAGTTTAATGAAAAAAATTGCGATCTGACTAGAACATATCACCAATTTGACTTATAGAAAATAAATTTACTCCTACCTGACCTAAATTTAGTTTTCAGTTGGTAAGCTTAGCTTACCAAGGAATAGTGTCTAGAGCGGATGAGGAAAGTTGCTGTACTTTATTAAGAGGAGCATTGTGTAAACTGCTCTTAATACAATTACTCTGTTTTCTTGTAATTTCTTATATCCCCTGGAGGGAAACGTAAACTAACGTACAAGTGGTGGATCGCGGATTCCATTTATATCACGATAGCAAAGATTTGATTTAGTTTGGTGACTCAACTAAACAAAAGATGATTCGTCCATTTAGTTAAAAGGTCAAATGTTGAAGTGTGCAGATTATAAAGAGATTCCCCATAATCATAATTTCTTCGGCAGTCATTCAGGCCCACAATTTTTACGGGCCTTCACTGAATACACATGGTCATGTTTCAATAGCTCTTATATTCAAGGAAATCAAACTGAAGCACGGGGTGACTGAACTACATACAGTCGATAAATGTTAAGCTGTGTATTGTAAAAGCTGCTGTGAAATAACCCTACTTGAATCTCTCACCTCATTGTTAAACTATGGAGAAAATTTGTTTACTATTTACAGCTACATAAATTCTGATAATCCAATAAAAATGGTATTTTCAGATAGCCTGAACTTTTCCGTGCCTTGCAACAAGATTCATTTTATAAATTTCTTCCACAATAGGAATTTAGGAGCGTTTAAAGCACAATACACCAGATTTTTTCCCATCATAATTTGGATTTTAAAATATTATTGGCATTTTTTAAAAAAAATGAAGAAAAATGCCCCAAGGTGTGAAATTTTTTTTCTCTATTATAGAGTACAATTAAAAAAAAAATTTAAATCCAAGTCTGCAATCCGACGGGTTTGTAACCAGTCGCGCCGTGTTCGTGGCTCCATTCAATTACATAGGTTGCGACTCATCACGGACTGGTTTGTGATTTGAGTCGGTTATCAGTTTCTTTTGAGTTGCTCCGTGTGCAGACGGGCTAACATTGAGGTGAGTAAATCCATTAGGGTTAGCACACAGCAGCCTCAAAGACTAGGCTTTATAGGTGTCAGAGAACAACTTTGTGTCATGAGAAATTCTTAGAAATATGCAGTAAAATCGTTTTCATAAGCAAAAATTTTCTAACTAAAAAATGAGAATCAGTGTCAACAATCCATTCTATTAAATTTCTGCGTATTCTAGTTTCACTTAAACGACTTCTGCTATAATTACTCCATAAAGTCAAAGAGATAGAAAAGCGTTTCTACGTAAATCTCGATCTCAATTTCTTGGAGAACTTCTTTTGCAATATATATAGCAAATATAGCAAGTCGTTCGGAATTCCGTTGAAGAAAAATACATATTTATAGATAGAAAAGTGTTTTTTTTTCATTTTTGGAACTGTGAAAGAAAATTTAATATTCGAAACAAGATTATGTTTACTCAGTTATTCGTCGAAATTATTTTTTTTGAAAGCTTTTCTTCGAAATCATTTTTCCACTGTTCGATTTCTTTTTCATTTTGTCTGTACGTGCACAATATGTGGCTAAAACCATTTAATAAGAAATTCACTTAGAATATTTATTTCTCATATTTTTCCTGCGACTGCTCATTGTAGGAAAAGCTATAAATAGGAATGACAGTGATCCGGGATGTCAGGCCTAAAAGTTGTTTACCTATTTTAAGTTTTTGGAGTTTGTTCCCAACTGCAAAACATTATCCGTGATTATAATTCATCTGATGTAAAAGCCTAAAAAAAGTACAAAAAATTTAAACTTGAATAGAGCTTTATTCTAAAACATCTATCTATTTTTAAAAGAAGGTAAATTTAATTCTCATAAATTTGAACAAAAATGATTAAAATAATAGATACACTTTACTGAAAGTCATATCAACGATTCGCAGTTGAAGAACATGAAGTAAACTCAACCGTGTATTGCATGAAACACACAGTGCAGGCGATTATGCCGAAATTTCTTTAAACCATTTGTCAGGACTTGAAAACAGTATAATAATGTTCTTTATCAAAGTTCTCAAGGCTTTCAGCCAGAACAAGCAAATTGCGATTATACCATATTAAAAATCATTGCACTGGCTATGTTTCATCGGAACGTTCTAGTTCCGATGCCGTTCGACAACTTCAGAATTACTTTTCAAAGTTGCTCGTACATATGCATTATTGAAGTACATGTTTATAGAGATTTTGGACATGACCAGTCAAGTGTGGTCGACGCTCTGTAACATATCAGCTTGATGAATTTTGATACTCTGATGCAGCACTACCAAAATTCATCTCGAGTGGGTCGGTGCATATGATACGATACACTAGTATATAACCCCCGTCTAAAATGACGGAATGTTGATCAGCGGTTCAAGAGGTTATTCATCATTTCCATTGGGCATTGCTGAAAACTGTACTTAAACAGCAGTAAACAACAAAACAAAACTAAACTAAATCAAAGCTAAACCAAAACTGTTTCAAAAGTGAATGACTCACCACACAGCAGGCAATGCGGAAAACGATACTTAAACAGCAGTAAACAACAATAAAATAAAACAAAAATAAAACGTGAAACACAATTTAATTAACATTAAAATTAAACATTAAAAATGTAGTTATTTAAAGGGAATATGAAAAACCATAGAATAGAATGAATTCGAAATTCAAGTGAATGACTCAATTGAATAGATGATTACTTTCAATGGATATTTTAATTTGAAGATATTTCAAAAACTAAACGGTTTTGAGCTAGGGTGTTTGTTCACTTGAAATTTTTTTTAAAGGGCTTTCAAAATATGTAACTTTTGTGGTATTATTTTTCAAGAAAAATTTCAGAAAATGGCGCCGCAATGTTAAGATGTTCCCGATTTGGTCCGTCCCGGAATGGTTACCTACACTTTTTCTACTCTAGGCTTTTATATAAGTAAAGATATACAGCGATGTGAACGCATTTCGTACCACGAATTAAAACAAGGATATATGCACCATAGTGAAAATGTAAGTCATCAGGGGAAAAAAGAGATGTAGCTCAAAGTTGAAAAGCTTCGTATCACCGTAGATAGGATACCATAAGATAGGATATAGGTCATAGGATATGGGTTGTTGTTGTTGTTGTTTCTAATGCCCCTGCCTGGAAGTTCCAGACCAGGTCCATATAGGTTTCGGTCTGAAGTGCGCGGCTCTTGTTCATATAGCACCACAAGGGTCGAAGTGCGTCTTAGCTAGTTGCCACCTCAATTTTTACCGGGCACCCCCAGGGGGAACGTACTCTCTCCCACCCTATCTGACCTCATAGAGGGACTTTTCGGTCTACGGATTTAACTTGCCCCTGTCCGGCCTAGAGACGGACGGATATGGGTATATGGTACAAAGTCGTACGCTCTCTGCGCTTTTCCACATCGTGTTACTTACTTATATAAAATACAATATTTCAAATTTTCATCGTATGTTATTTTTAATTGCTTTCTTTCTGTTAAGAGAGAAAAATCAAGCTTTAAATACGCTTCTTAGTGTTTAAACGTTTGCTTTTTTAGTACCATAACTTATTACCTTAAGGAATAAAATATTGGAATATCTATGGTCTCTACTTGGAAGGTAAATTCTCACTAATTCCGAATATGTGGGAACTCTGTGCTATCCGGTACTTTCCTGGTAAAACCTGAGTAATAGCCTCTAAAAATATTGAAATAATTAAATGATAATTGTCGAAGTGTATCATATATCATAGCAAATTGTGATTATTTTATGAGAGTGTTTGATAAACCTAATCAGGAGGGCCTGCGTTCATGAAGATATCTGTACAAACTCAGAACGGATTAACAGTGCTTAGTGCCATTAATAGAAAACGGAAATAGTAAATAAACAAAATAATTGTAGTCTAAATATGAGTAAAAACCGGTGCTGATAAATTCAATGGTGAGATTTAGTTCTGAAATGTAATGGGGATAAACTTAAAACTATATTGTATAAAATAATATTTTTTTAATTCTCTCCTATCTTGTGAGTGTGTAACGCAATCGATTTTAAAGTGAATAGAGGAATAATTGAAATGTCAAATAAAGCAATTTCCAAAAATATTATATATCAACCATCCTGCGTCAAGGATTGGGTGGTACCTCAAATGACAAAGAATGTTTATGTATTAAAGTAAACGTGAAGTCTCTTGTATATATATATATATATGTGTGTGGGTGTGTATCCAAGATATGAATAAAATATTTGTATATCACTCCAAAAACAACAAAAAAACTAGTATTTACACCATATACTATTGCAAGAGAGGAAATTTGTTTTAAGAAAAGTGGTGTTTTGTAGATTTCTTCAGTCAACGGGAACACGAATTTCCTTTTTGCATTGCTACGCATTTGTGAGCTCTGTTGCAGGAAAATTCAGTTTTAGGGGATTTAGAAAGAGCACCGAAAAGGGACATTTTTCTACGAATTCTTTGACTCATGTAAAGCGCTTTTATGCATTTTTACTTTTCTGTTTGAGTGCATTTTTTTTTCTCCTACAAGATTAAGTTGCGCCAAAAAATGAGATCTCTAAACAAGGAACTGCTCTTTTCACTTCACGTGCATCTGACGTTTCACTTTTTTCTTTGCAAAGTAAACAAGGCAAATTATCAAAATCTTAATCACATTGTTTAAAAACGGTTTTAATTTAATTTAACTCTTAACATGCATACTTTCTTATTTTGGACAATTTGATATATATATATATATATATATATATATATATATATATATATATATATATATATATTAAAAGGAGATTATAAATTACTGAACTATTTCATTGTTGCTCGGGGAAAATTCAACATTTTTCACTTTATGTTTATTTTTGAGTATAATGTCAGTTGAAAAAGGGCATGTTATTTATTTCAGAGAGAAAACTCGCCAAGCCCACTGAGTAATTTATTCAGTTTTTTACAATATTATTTATTTAAAAATTAAAAATGTTGTATTCGTAGATATCTAAAACTTTCCACAATTTGTAAAACTTGGAACTAACGAGACGAAATAAATTTAATGCGAATGATAAAAAACATATCTGTTTAAAAAAATTATGAATAAATTTGTACTTTTTGGCGGAAATTGTTTATTGTATTTCAAAATATATTTTTAAACTATAAAGTCAAATAACATCTAATAAATGATATTTAATGTTTAAATTTTAATGTGATCAATCAAAGATAAATGTGAATTGTCCCTGAAATTTACATCATCGAAAAGACCTCTAAAGCGTATTATTTTAAACACTCTCTTTTATTCTGATATCGATCAACTATAACAGAAAAATCATTTCCAATGAATAACAAAAATTTCTCTTAAAAATTTGTATGCCATGACAGTTATAAATAATAAAGTAAAAATCATAAAGTAAATACTTTTTATGAGGAGCATAAAAAAAACTCACAGACCATCTTTAATACTTTTATTTTTTCTGAAATTTTGACTCTTTGACAATCTATGACAATTTTTTTCTAAGCCATGCATGTACTATAATATAAGAGACTTTAAAAACACGCTTTATAGAGCTATCTCTCTTTCTTAATCTATGACAATTTTTTTCTAAGCCATACATGTACTATAATATAACTGACTTTTAAAACAGTCTTTATAGAGCTCTCTTTCGCAATCTAGGACAATTTATTTCCAAGCCATGCATGTATTACAATATAACTTACTTTTAAAACAGGCTTTGTAGAGCTCTCTTTCGCAATCTTTGACAATTTTTTTCCAAGTACATGTACTACAACAGTACATGCTACATTGTAGTACAGTTATATTGTAGTTCATGTACCATACATGTACTACAATATAACTGTCTTTAAAAACAGGCTTCATAAACAGTCTATTTCGCAATCATGGCAATGTTTTTCAAAGCCATACATGTACTACAATATAACTGACTTTTAAAACAGGCTTTATAGAGCTCTCTTTCGCAATCTAGGACAATTTTTTTTCTAAGCCATACATGTACTACAATATAACTGACTTTTAAAACAGGCTTTATAGAGTTCTCTTTTGCAATCTATGGCAATTTGTTTTCTAAGCCATACATGTACTACAATATAACTGACTTTTAAAACAGGCTTTATAGAGCTCTCTTTCGCAATCTAGGAAAATTTTCTTTCTAAGCCATACATGTAATACAATATAACTGACTTTTTAAACAGGCTTTATAGAGTTCTCTTTCGCAATCTAGGACAATTTTCTTTCTAAGCCATACATGTAATACAATATAACTGACTTTTTAAACAGGCTTTATAGAGCTCTCTTTCGCAATCTTTGATAATCTTTTTCCAAGCCATACTACATGTACTTCAATATAACTAACGTTTAGTAAAGGTTTCATAGAGCTTCTTATATCTGAAAAGTCAGTATTTTATAAAAACAATTTAAGCAAGTTATATTATAAAAATAAATTATAAACTGGTTATGAATCAGTTTGTTCAGCGACACAAAATAAAGTACGAAAAAGGAATAAATGCTTTGCACTTCTCCCTCTGAAGCAACCAACGGAACCTTCCATTCATCAAACCATCCGTCGACACCAAAGTCAGTACTGCCAAGAAAAATTAGAGGCGGTGATAAAATGTCGTGGAAATGATATTAAGAGAATGGTGTTTTCTTGCATTTTGGAGCTGGTATAGAGATAGTCAACGCAAAATTTGGTTCATGTTGGTTAAAGTGTTTAGGAATGAAAACGCGCCAGCGGTAGCCTGTCGGCTTTTGTTATTGAGGGTGCTCGTATCGACGTAATTGACGTAATTGGAGTTTTTGAAGTGGGGTTCAGGGTCTTGGCTACTTTATCTCCTGTTGCAAGGTAGTTATTTCAAGGTACATGAAGTAATTAAAATTTTAATATTAAGTAAAACATTTAAAAAAGAAAAGGAGGAATTAAAAATTTAAAAACAATTAAAAAATAAGAATAAGTAGTAAATAAATGAGAGATTAAATATTTGAAAAATATAAAAGATTAAAGTAAAAAAAAATGAAAAAAAATTTATCAAGGTATTAAAATTTTAAGATAAGAGAATTGGCTCTTAGCAGAATACAAAGATAGTAGTAAATAAATGAGAGATTACATATTTGAAAAATTGAAAGATTAAAGTAAAAAAAATGTGAAAAAATAATTTATCAAGGTATTAAAATTTTTAGATAAGAGGATTGGCTTTTAGCAGAATACAAAGATGTTAAAAAAACAAAAAAAGCATTCAAAGAAGAAATACGTTTAATTTTTTTCATTTTTAATGTTCGTATTGAGGTAATTGTAAAGATCCATGGGGAAGCTAAAAAATAGCGACAGGGTAAATTTGGAATAAGTTAATTAAAAGAGTTCGATACCGACAAGCGTCATTAAATACCTTCGTGTCTAGGCCAAATATGGACTAGTTAAATCCGTAGACCGGAAAGTTCCTCCATGCGGTCAGAGAGGGTGGGAGAGGGTACTATCTCCCTAGATGCCACCCGGGGTGTTTTGTCAAAATTGCGGTGACACCTAGCTAAGTCAGACTCCGACCCTTGTGGTGCCACTACAAACTAGAGTCGCACTTCCTCGACCCGCTAGCCTATATGGACTTGGTCTGGAACAAATTCCGGCCAGAGGACATTAGAAACAACAATTAATATATTAACATTAATATCGTGTGCATTATAAATAAGACAAATTTATAAATAAAAGGAAATCTTATTTAATGCATATTGGTGTAACATTATATGATTCTTTTAAAAACATATCGTTTATCATTGGAAGTTGAATTTCTGCAAAATATTTCGCAGCTTACTTATGGTATGAAAACTCGATAGGAAAAGCCAGTAAAATTAAAGAATATCTTGCACAAATAACACCTTTTCCTAAAAACTTTTTTTCTTTCGCCGTAAAGTCTCGCTCTGTTTAAAAAATAATGTTTTCCTTGAAATTTTTCACTCCTTACTTTTAATTTTGAGCTATTTTATTTTCAAAAAATAATTTTTAGTATTAATATTTGGGCTTTATATTTTATTTCGTTATCTTTTTTTTTATTCGTTTTCTTAGAAAGTAAAGATTTCAAGCCCAGTGTTTACTTTTCGGCAGACATTAAAAAAAAAATAGTAGTACTTTAATTTTCTCTTACCACTTAAGCTTTTTGTTTACCGTTCCTCAAAAAAGTCATCAGCGTCGTTAAAGATGGGAGTTCATTTTTATATTTAATGATAATAAAAAGTAAGTAAGTGTAATGACAATTTCTTACTGCAGAATAAATTCATCATATTGTTAAGATGTTTTTTATGATAGAAATAAAACTCTTTTGAAAGTGCTGTTAGAAGTAGATTATCATTTATCCTTCGTGAATCTCTGAAAGGGAATAAAATTTCACTCTCCGTTATATGCTTAGGCAAAAAAAAAATTTTTGAAGAAATTAGACATGTTAGTTTGCTGGTAATTGAGACGCATATACTGTGTCCTGAATTTAGAATAGAGCCTTCTAAACAAATACATCTTATTAAACGAATCATATCTACTGTATCAAACATATTGTTGGGTATTTAACTTACGACTCTTTAACCCTTTCAGAAGCAACAAATGTCCACCGCTTGCACGGTGCAGATTTTTTCCGGATTTTTTTTTAACCTAAAGAATCTTAAAACTTTTTCCAATTAAAAGGTTGCAAAATGTTTTTACTTCTTTAAACTGATAACAGATGGCAATACTAACCTTTTTTTTGTAATTTAACTGGAATACATTGAATGCAAATGATAAAAAAGACTAGGTTTAGGCGTTTGTACTGTGCAAACGGCCCCCCTCAAAGGGTTAATAACAACGATTCTGTAACCGTGACACGAAGGGCATTTAGGACGCCCTTCGGATTCTATGTAACTGATGCCGTACCTGATGGAAAAACAATCCTTCGATGGGTTTCAAACGTGAAAGCAAGTAGGTCGGTATTACCAAGGAAACCAAGTGGTTGTTCTTGGAACAATAGAACACCTGAAAATGTGCAACGAGTCCGTAAGTCCACTATTAGTGAGGAATTTGCAGCCATCCCTCTAGAGATGACCAACAGAGTGATGGAAAACGGCTTCGGCAGCGCATCGCAAATAACCGGTGTCACCTGAGAGATGTTATTCTCAAAACTTAGTGGGGAAAAACTAGATTGTTAGTGCTTTTCGAAAATATGAAATTTTTTATGTAAATTGTTCCTTTTGTTTTTTATTACCCTTTGAAATGTGGGAGTCTATTCTGCCGCACCCTGTAGTAAGCGATATTTAAAAGAGAAAGACAAAATAATGAATTAAGTCAGTTATACCTTGGTGCGTATTTAAAAACACTTACGAGTTTTTTTTATTGTCTTTACTTTTATTGTATTCATAGTACATCAATCATTTAAAAGAATTACAAAGGGTTAAAAAAATTC
This sequence comes from Dolomedes plantarius, assembly GCA_907164885.2. Taxonomy (NCBI): domain Eukaryota; kingdom Metazoa; phylum Arthropoda; class Arachnida; order Araneae; family Dolomedidae; genus Dolomedes; species Dolomedes plantarius. The sequence goes on from OU015495.1 coordinate 92,281,818, forward strand.
TATATTATCGTAACAAAAAAAAGAACTTAAAATTATTAGTATCATTTTAAGAGTGGTTGGTCGTTTGAAAATGCTACGGTCAACCTTTGATACACGAGAGGTAATTAAGAGGACCCTACTATTTAAAATCGATATAGAACAACTATAAACATCCACGCTAACAAGGGGTCTCGAACCCACAGATTCGAGTTTCGAATGGTCGCGCGTTAGCCATTCAGCCATCGCCCACCTACTGCATGCCTGAGTATGCAGTATATAATAGCTGATAATACTTCAAATGAAACAGATTTAAAAATGGGTAGCCATTTCTGATATTTTAGATATAAAGTAATTTAAGAGGATTTCATAGTACACCTTGGAAATGGACAAAATCGATTTTGTTTATTTTTCATATAAATTTAAACCCGGATTTTTTCTGAACAGTTTGGTACGACTCTTTTTGTGATACGACAGTTACATCATATGATATTAAAATAATTGTGAACATACAGACAGTGATTTTTTATACAAAATTTTAACTTCAAATGCATTTCTCTTGAAGTAGGGTTTTCTGACTTTCCGCGCATGATATTGCAAAAACCATTCGAGATTAAGACTTTCTACACATTTTCTACACATGTTAATGTTAACCTTCTTCATAAAATGACTTAAAAGCTTAAGTAATAAACATTTTACAAAAGGTTTTATGAGAAATTTTTGTGAAAAAAGGTTTTTTAACTGTTAATTATAAATATGGAAAATAAATGTAATTAAAAGATTCTACTTCAATATATTAAGCCAAATATTAATTCTACTTCAATATATTAAGCCAAATATTTTCTTTAAGTTAAAATGTTTTTCATGTTAATAAATTAAATTTAATATCAGTAATCATACGCGCATTGACACATGGCGATTATGAAAATGGGAAAACATGTTACTTATTTAAGATTTGCTAATAAATTTAAATTATTTAAATCCAAATGATATTTTTGCTGCAACTAGTTATTTTTTAGCTAACAGACCAGAAAGGTTCATTTCAATTTGCTTCATTGGATAATTTGTTAAAAATTATGAAAAACTTTCAATTTCCTAGCGCTTTTCGCAACTCCAAGGTGTACTGTCCCCTTAAGGCTTCTTGGTTTGGGAGGTTTTATTAAAAGTGCAGGGCACTATTTTAACCTACATATGCAAATAAAATGTTGTAAATATCATTTATTATAAAAGCTCTTAAATATTGCGATAGTACAAAGTTAAAAACCTATACGTCCAAAATTTATAAATTCTACATTTCCTGAGTAGTTACAATTTCGCTGAGGTAAAGAGTGTTAGGACATAACATTTTCAAATGAATTTGTTAAAATAAAATCAGAACGAAATTATAACAATCTACTTCTCCCGACCATCCACCCCTCCATCTTCTCAATCAGGGAATAATGCCCGGAACTCCAAGGATAATTCCTTATTATAAACTAGCTGAAAACCCGTACTTCGCTACGGAGTACATTCAAATTAAATACAACGGTCAATGTATGCAATTAATGCAAATATATATATATATATATATATATATATATATATATATACCGGGTGGCCATAATTAAACTGACAGTGCTCACAGTGTTCTGTAGAGCGATCTATTTGCGAGAATGACGCCACATTTTGTAGGAAGATTAAACAAGACGGGGGACGAAGGAATCCGCGAAAAAATAAATTAGTTCCAAAAGTCACCGCTAGAGGAATATTTGGCGCTGTGTAATAGAAAATAGAGTGTTAACAAATGCAAATCAATACGGAAATTACCTTTTATTTTGCATTCAAATGAGGTTCAATGGAGCTGCCGTTGTTGTGGAACACATAATGCATTCTCTGCACAGTATGCACAACAGCAGAAAGTAACATGTCTGCAGGAATCTCCCGTACAGTCCGTGATATGTTAAAATTCAACGTAGCCAGGTCCTGGACCACTCCTTGATAGAACTTGGACTTAAGGTAATCCCATAGCCAGAAGTCTCATGGGGTAAGATCAGGCGACCGAGGTGGCCATGCAGTTGGAAAGTAGCGGCTAATGACTCTTTCTGTTGTGAATTTCTGTCGTAGCAGCTGTTGCACCCGTACAGCAACGTGTGGAGGGGCTCCAACTTGCATGAAAATGATTTCCCCCAGGCATTGTTTTTGCTGAAGTGCCGGAATGTCAAAGCTGTTCAACATGTGGCGATATTTCTCTCCGGTAACAGAACAGGTTTCCGGTCCTGTCGGGGTAATGTTCTCATAGAAGAATGGACCTACGATAAATTCCGCTGTGAACCCACACCAAACAGTTACCTTTGGTGAATGTAAGGGAATTTCTGTGACTGCAAGTGGTGATTTGTCATCCCAAATTCGGCAGTTCTGGGTATTAACAGTTCCATGCAGGTAAAAGTGGGCCTCGTCTCCCCATAAGATTTTCCACGGCCAAGCATCATCCCCCTCCATTCTGGCAAGAAAGGTGAGAGCAAAAGTCAATCGCTTATCATGGTCGGGATACAGTAACTCCTGATCTTGTACGGATAGAAGTTGATAATCTTTCGTAAGATTTTCCATACCGTACTGTAAGGCATATCCATATTCCGAGCTAATCCACGAGCGCTAGAGGTGGCAGCAATATTGTCTGGTCCTCTGTCGACAATCGCCGTGGCAACTGCTTCGATTATATCCTGTTGTACAGCTTTTCGTCCTCTGCCTGACTGAACCTTCAGAGAACCTGTTTTCTCAAACGTCGCAACCATTGCTTTTAGCCCATTAACTGACACAGGACCGTTACCTTTACGCATTTTTTTGTGCGTTCTAAAAGCACGAAGAGCGGCTGACGCGTTACACTGGTTGAGGTAAAAGAATTTGACCAGTAACGCACGCTCGACTAAAGAAGGAGACATTGCACATAAACTTTCAATCCGATTGATTTGAAACGTAACACATTGCCTTTTAAAACCCAAGCAGCTGGCACTGTGCCAATGAATGTAACGTGAAATTTGAATAAAGAACTTCTTCTGCTCAGCGTACGTTATATTGCAGATCACGAGACTTTATCGGTGTTTATGTAGATTTTACGCTTTTTTAAAAGTGTTGCCATATTGCACTTGAACTAAATAAGAAAATGTGCATAATAAAAGGTAATTTTATTCCGTATTAATTTGCATTTGTTAACACTCTATTTTCTATTACACAGCGCCAAATTTTCCCCTAGCGGTGACTTTTGGAACTAATTTATTTTTTTGCGGAATCCTTCGTCCCCCGTCTTCTTTAATCTTCCTACAAAATGTGGCGTCATTCTCGCAAATAGATCGCACTACAGAACACTGTGAGCACTGTCAGTTTAATTATGGCCACCCGGTATATATATATATATATATATATATATATATGTATGTATATGCATATATATATATATATATATATATATATATATATATATATATATATATATATATATATATATATACACTAGCAGTATTGCCCGGCGTTGCCCGGGTAGATATATAGATATAAAATATTTCATGCATTCCATCAAAAAAATACTGGGCTGCACTCCCGCTCTTCATGTTCATCTGGCCAGACAGAATGCGCTTAGCACGTTTCTACTGAAATGATACACAAACAATAAGAAAGAAAGAAACTTTGAGCCTGCGGACCTTCGTCTGATTTTAAGGTCATTCCCAAACCTCTCTCTCCCGCGCATTGGAATTTGAACCCCCCCCCCCCTCCGTCATCCTCAAACCACCCCTCTTAAAGCAGCTGGTTGAGGAGAATCCACAGGGGGTAGACGCACCTCTATCGGACACAAAAAACATTAAAAAATTAATTTTAAAAAAACTAATTGAGCCCCAAATTTCGTTTTTCCTGATTTAAGTTTCTCGGGTCCAAAACATTAACTGTGCCGAATTTGGTCCCGGTGGGTGAAACAGTCTACGATTCTATAGCGGACAAACAAACAGACAAGCTCTTTTATATATATATATATTTATATATATAATAAATACAACGATCAATGTTTGCAATTGATGTAAAAAAAACGAAAAATATATTTATAAAAAAATCGTCACGGATTTTTTCAGAGACCAAATAATGAAGAAGAAAATATTCAAATTAAATTTGATAGAACATACTAAAAAATATAGTACAATTTGAGGAACATTTCTTTTACCGTGTTATAATATTTTTTCGCATAATGCGCAATCGTCTGCCTCATTAGCAAGAAAAAAAAATTTTTTTCTCTGTTTCGTTGTTATGCACGTAACGATGAATTTATTTAAAGTACCAGAAAAAGAAACCACGTAATCAGCATTTAATAAATTAAATTCTAAAAATTAATCTTTAAAAATTCACCAAAAATCAGAAAATGGAGGTAAAGATTCGAAAAAGTTTTCATTTTAAAGAAATTTTTATGGTCTTTCTTGTGATATGAATTTTATAACCCTCGTATTATTATTTTAAATGCAAACTTTAAAGAATGTTACAAAAACAGCTGAAATATTTAATTTAAAAAACTCTAAGAAGAATTTTCAAAAAAATCTCTCTCAGTGCACCCCTACACTATAAGAAGAATCTCCATGCAAATTTCAGCCTTTTAGGTCCACCGGTTTGGTCGGTGCGTTATATGTCAGTTAGTCAGTTACGGAACTGTTTTATATATATAAATAAACTGCTCCTTGAAATAACAAAAATAAGTTTTTTGAGCTATTCGTTTGCACTGCTCAATTAACCCCTTTATCAACCATCATATTACGTCTCCTAGACTTTCAATCCTAACGGGACTTAAAACTTGAATGTAATTATTCTTTTCTATGCGTCGTCGATTTTCTCCTATTTTGCTGATATCTTTTTTTAATCATATTTCGACTTTAACGTCAATTACTGTCACCGAAACCGAAGCCTACTGGCATGAGGATAGGATTAACGCAAGAATGGAACACCAAGAGAAAAAAAATTAAGACTATGCGCTACACCACAGTTAACATATTAATTTAATAATATGTATAGTTAATTTAACTGTTCAATTTGGCAGGAGAGCTACATAGAATAAGCAATAAAAGTTATAAAAGTGCAATATATATATATATATATATATATATATATATATATATATATATATAGAGAGAGAGAGAGAGAGAGAGAGATAGAGAGAGAGAGATAGATAGAGTGATATATAGATAGATAGATAGATAGATAGATAGATAGATAGATAGATAGATAAATTGATTGGTTGATTGCATGTTTGGAAAATAAATATACAACAAGTGTTTTGATTTCATCTATTTAACTTCATAAGCTCATTCACACGCATGTATCAACATGAAAAAACGTCCATCTGTTAAAATAAAACCTTATTTGTGTCGTTGTTGTTGTTTCAAATGCCCCCTAGACGGAATTTATTCCAAACTAGGTCCATATAGGCTAGCGAGCTGAGGGGCGTGGGTCCGATTTATAATGGCACTAGAAGAGTCAGAGTGGCCAGGTGCCACCTCAACATTGATCGAGCAACCCCAGGGGCGTCTTCTGGGGGGATCGTACCCTCTCCCATCCTCTCTGACCTCATAGAGGGTCTTTTCCGTCTACGGATTTAACGTGTACATGTCTGGCCTAACCACGGAGGAATTTAACGGCGCTTGTCGAGATTCGATCCGAGCACCCTCAGCACGAAAAGTCGATACGCTACCGATAGGCTACCTCGAGCCCAACTTACCTGAATCAAATCTAAGTTAATACTCGTAGTAGAAAGAGCTTAAAGAAAGTATAGTACATTCACATCCCTTCCTTCCTTTCCCAATTTTTCACCTCCATTTTTGATTTCTTTGATAGTGTTAAAGCGTTATTTCCTCCTGTCTTAGGGTAAAATGAAATTGATTTCAATTTTTTTTAGAATATAATGTAAGTATATTGCATGTGTCCATTTGTTCCGAACTGCTCTGGCAAAGCTCTCCAGTACACTATTTTGAATATTCCAGTCACCTTTTCTCCACAGTAAATTACCACGTGTTTGGAAGCCTGAAATGCAGTAATGAGATTGAATAATGAGACTGTAAGTTATTTCTTACATCGTTAAATGAATTGGTTGCCAGTTTTCAGAACTTCTCTATGAATGATTTAAACCCATTATATCGATTTTAAATTAATTTAATACGTCACGCATTGTGCGGCGAAATGCAATATGGAAGAATAGTCTGTCTGAGCAAAAATTGCATTTTGTATATTTTTCAGAGCTTTAGGTTTGTACTTCAAACGACTTTCGTTCTGAAATTTCCATATTGTTATAAAACGTTTACTTATTGAAAATTTTGAAAATAATCTTCTGGCATTTCTTTTATTCATTTTCATGTGTGATCATGCGTATGGTTCATGAATTCGTAATATAAATTGCCGTATGTTGATGTCAATTATCTACAGGTCAAACAGACGGATTGTTTTTTCGACCATTTATTTTACGTCTACATTAAAATTAACTTTAAGGCTGCTGTGTACTAACCCTATCAGATTCGCTCAACTCAAAGTTAACCTATGGAGAAAGTGTGTCTACTATGTACAATTACATAAATGCTGATAATCAAATGAAAATGGTATTATGAAATAGCCGGAACTTTTATGAACCTTGCAACAGGATTCATTTTATAAATTTCGTCCACCAAAGGTATTTAGGAGCGTTTAAACCACACTATAGCAGATTTCCCCCCCCCCCCCCGAATAATTTAAATTTTTAATTATTATTTACGTTTTTTATAATTAACAAAAAAATTTCCGGTAATCTCTTCTAACGGAACTTATCATTGCTACCTCTTTTGTATGTATGTATTATGTAAGTATGCATCTATATATATGTACGTATGTATATAGCTACATATATGTATGCCAAAATTCCGACGCATTTTGGTTCTTTACTGTTTAACTGTTTACTGCTTCTCTAAGTGATACAGACTGGGTTTCGCGCGCTGCCAAAATTATAACTCGCTCGGTACAGACGGACGGTTTTAGCGTCTGAAATTTTGCTTTCCGGAGGACATTTATGGAGGAACGTAATCCTACGTTAAAATGCCCCAAGATACAAAATTTCTTTCTCTATTAATGAGAACAATTAAAAAAAATTAAATCCAAGTCGGCAATTCTTGAACACATTTCCTCCATAGGTTAACATTGAAGGGAGAGAATCGAATAGGGTTAGTACACAGCATCCTTAATGTATCTCCACTAGAAACGAGAAATAAAATAAGTGGGTTCCCCCCTCGGTTCATTAAACTAATCCCACTATCAATAAGTAAATATAAATATAAAATTAAAAAGAAATTAATTAGTCGAAGGCAGATACATTATAGTTCTTAAAGATTTTTCCCAAAACTTGTATCCTTTTCAGTGCGATCAAAGAATATTTCAGTTGATAGAAAATTCTATTTCTGTATAGAGGAGCGCAGTAAAATGAATGAGATAAATAATATCGAATATCAGCATACCCAGCGGTGGTAAAATTTATTAGATCAATAAATTCAGGAGCAATATTTATATATAAACACAAATCAAGCAACTTCGTATTATGTACAGTTGAAAATAATTTAAAAATATTTTTTGCAAGTATCATCAAAAATGAAAATTTTATGGCTAAAATAAATTCCACATCCGAAACTAAATTTGTCTTATAGACTTATTATACTAATAATAAACAGATGTAATAATTTCTATTCTTACTTCCGCATTTGCAAAAAATATTAAACGCATTTCAAATTGCACACAGGACAATATATATATATATATATATATATATATATATATATATATATATATATATATATATATATATATATATATATATATGTGTGTGTGTGTGTGATAATTTTACTAACTACCTATAATCGCCCATTCTGTACTTCATCTCTGCCATGGTAACCCGTCCTTCTTGTCTTGGCGTAAACGCTTCGCCTTCCCACATACTAACTTCCTCCGCCAATTCTGGCAACCTCTCTGACCTAATTCTATTTTGGCGCTCTTTGCGAGAGACGCTGGACTGGCTCGAAGCGAGTAAGATGTGTTGCTTTACTGTATAATAAATAAGTTTGTTCCTGAAGCTGATTTTATTATTTTCTGGCCATGATGTAAACTATTATTTCATGAGATGTCCATTCGGACATTTCATATATATATATATATATATATATATATATATATATATATATATATATATATATATATATATATATATATATATATATATATATATATATATATAGTATACAAATGTAAATTTCTTAAATAGGAAACAAAGAATGAGTAAATATATTTTACGCGCTAAGCCGCTCGTAAAAATATTTACTATATAATAGATATTTAAAATGAACATAACCAAAGGGACAGATGCGACCATATAATACTCTAAAAACATATATCAAGGTTTACATTTAAGTACTTATTCAGAAAGAATGCGGAGGTGGTATAGTTGATGACTGGGGGGGTTGTGACCCCCCAATCCCGGTTAAACATGTTTTGCGTCCAGACAACACTTTGGAGGTCAGCTACAACACCAAGACTGTTAAAAACAAATTTGAAAAAACATTTAAAATGAAACAGACCTGTTAAACCATAGAATTTTATTAAATAGTAAACCTAACACTTAATTATGATAAATAATGTTTATATCTTTTAATCATTAGGATAAACAATAAATATCTTAAAATACTATAATATAAATACAGAAAAAACAAAATACAGAGATACAAAAATACAAAAATACTAAAATGCTAAAATACTTACACGTTAACTAATACTCTACAAAAATACTAAAAAACTAAAATACTTAACTCCACGCCAAGCTAGTGTCACGAACCACTTAGCGCACACACATTTATAGTCATAGTAGGGATTTTTAATGATGTATTAGGGAAACTTAAATGTTGCCATCTATATGATAAAACGTTAAATGTTTTTTCAAATTTGTTTTTAACAGTCTTGGTGTTGTAGCCGACCTCCAGGAGTGTTGTCTGGACGCAAAACATGTTTAACTGGGGTTGGGGAGGGTTAACCCCCCCCCCCAGTCATCAACTATACCACCTCCACATTCTTTCTGCTTAAGTACTCAAATGTAAACCTCGATATATGTTTTTAGAGTATTATGTGGTCGAATCTGTGCCTTTGGTTATGTTAATTTTAAATATCTATTATATATATATATATATATATATATATATATATATATATATATATATATATATATATATATATATAACATCGCAACTACAATATAAATTCAAAAATTTCTTTCGATACAAATATCTGTATGTGCCCTCAAACCCTTTAATTACTCCTAGCACATTAATGTAGATGATATGTATACAAGTTATCTTCTTATATCACTGTTCTTTTAAGCGGGGATATACCACAAGAAAGGTCTCTCATTTAAATACTTTGTTAGCCTGAAACTAATTCCTTACATTATAAATCGCACAAAAATAAAAAAAAAGTCATTCTTGATTTAATTTTGTATTTTGATGAAAGAGTCGTATGCAGCCCACGTGTTGCATACTGCATCATCGACTGCGTTAAAAAAAATCACGAATTTCTTGTGAAATTATTTGAAAAATAACGTATATGCTTTAAAGTAATGCTTATTCTCTGAATAACTACCACAACTGTTTGGGAGGTTTAGTAATTTCACGCATTATATTAAGCATTTATTCCTTCGTGCTTTGCAAACGTACCTCTTGAAACACCTAGTTTATATGCTATCAGTGGTGGAACCTCTCTAGGGTAAATCAAAAGGTGGTTGTTTTGGGCGTTGGTTCGTATTCTGTACGTCATGATTTTTCTAGAAGGAAAAGTTAAGCCATAAAATGCTGATAACGAATCGAGACATTTTAGAGATGTCAAATTTAGGCGAACACACAAATAAAATAAAATTATATGTAATGTAAGCTGTATGGTGTATTTAGAAAAATTGCGACTCTCTCAGATTTCGAATAAAATGAATAATCATTTAATACTAAGTTATAAAGTTATTTTTAATAACTTTTAAATAAAGTATTTAAGCCATTTCTGATATAAAACATATGCAACATTCTTTCGAAATATGTTGAAGATATTTTTATAAACAAAATACTGTGTCAAGTTTAAATGTCACAGAACCGATGAAAAACGAACGTTTTAAATTTTAATTATAAAAGATAAGTGGTAAAACTTAACTTTTGCTATATACACGACATTGAACAATAAAACGCTTTGATAAAGAATTTTTCATATGTATGTAATGAATGTTATATAATCTTCTTTCTATGATGGTATTTGAAAATGAAGTACCTTATCTTTTTGTCGCATTCTAAAACCTATTGAAAATCTGCCACAAGCGCACAACTAATTTGAACAAGAATATAATAAAATCTTACAGTTATTGAGACTAGTATTATTAGTAAAACTTCAGTATATACGATTACTTGCACAATCATTCACTAAAAAGTGATTTAATATCACTGATAATCATTTCATTGTAGGAGAAGCCAAAAGTTCGTAAAAATTTTGAAAATTCATAAAAAAGGAAATGATAAAGAAGTGCAGTGTTCAAAAAAGGGCTCAAAAGGTAGTCGGACTTTTTTAGCAGCAACAAAAAAAAAGTTAGTTAAAAATTCACCGGTAGATGGCGCTGACATGAGAGAGATTCAGCAGAATTAAGCAAATCAATCTTGCAATAAAAGACCGTGATACGCGAGGATTTCGCATTCGATTTCAGAATGTTATCATTACACCATCAAGCGCTGTTAGTCAAGCTGTTAAGAGCCTCCTTAGTTGTGTCGTACAATGTTATTGAGGTCATGTTGAACAATTGTTATAGCAAGAATAAATGAATGGAACGTATTGTTGTTCTGTTCATTGTGTTTCGGGTCGTCAGCGTCCACTACCGGTGACTTTTTTAACTAATTTTTATTTTGCTGCTGAAAATATCCGACTTCCTTGTGAGCCCTTTCATGCAAACCGAACTTTATCATAATTTCTTCCATTTTTATAAATTTTTAAAGTTTTTACGAATTTTTGGCTCACTCGGTTTATACTCGTGTGTATATATATATATATATATATATATATATATATATATATATATATATATATATATATATATATATATATTATCTTACACTCTACTAATTTACATCATTTTAGACAATTATTATACTGTTTGTTTTCGTAAATAATTACCTCTTACGTAGATCTATAATTCAGTTTAAAAAAGCATATGCTCCATACACATGCAAAGTCATTAAACAATATATAAAATATACACTATATCATGTCTGATTAAGATAAAATACTAAGAAACAGTTTAATTTTCCTCATAAAAAAGCGGGCGATTCTCCATTTATCTGAAATCGATATGCTCGGCATTGTTTGTATATTTGTTGTTTAATTCCCCAGTGATTACTCATGCTTTGAAGCAAAAAGACTCGCAAATATTTATAAAATGATTATTGATGACATCAGCTTAAAGATAGTTATTTTAGGAAACTGCATGTTTTCTAGGCACTGATTCCGCTTTTACTAAATTAATGATTTCCTAGAGAGGACATTTATCCACTAAAAAATCCTTCATGACTTGAAAATGAGATTAAAACTTTACATAACTTATAAAGGTAGATTGCCAAGTCTAAAATTCACTAATGATCAGATGAAATTTTTCAGCTTTTTAATTTTTATTTTTAATAAATAAATAGAATTTGCTTATAGAAAAATAGTTGTCATTTGTTTCCTTTTCAGAGCAAATTCTGGGAAAAATTTAGGATGGAAGGTGAAAATTGACATTAATTACCTTTTAGCTATGTAACATTTTTTCTCCGGGAGTTTCTTTCTGGTATGAAACCAATATTTCGTGGCAGAAAAGGTAAAGAGGAAATTAGTTCTGCTGCAATTATTTAAATTTAGGTTTTCAAACAATATTTTTCATATTTTTAGAGTTGTTCTGAATGTGGACCAAAAAACAAAGTAGTACGTGATTACCTTCATACTCTAGCCAGTTTCTTTGTATAAAACTCGTATTTCTTATAAGTCTACTGTTCTACAGTTAAATTACATCTAGGACTGAAGAATAAAATTTGAGACCTCTACAGTTTACTCTACATGCGTACGATTTACGATTTGTTTACTATATTTTTTACGATTACATTGAGGCAGATTATTATCGTCACTGTAGAATGCATCTTAAAAGCTGCTCACTCCAGTGTAGATGCGTCTTCTTTACAACCTAAAAGGAATAATTACAAGATAAAAAGAACTTTTTATATACCATGTTTTTAAATTTTCTGTTGAATCATATAAACTTGACAATTCTATGTATTAATAAATACTTTTTTTTAAAAATTTTTGATGAATTATCCCATCAACTTCAAAGAAAATGAATTTAATTGGAAATTAACTTTTTCTTTTTTCGTTTCCGTCCCAGTCGATAGATGGCTGCACCAGTCTACAAAACAAAATTAACTGAAAATAAATTCAAATCTGCTTAAAGATGGCTAAAAGTATTAAAAAAATGCATTGTCATCGTGTTCTGAGCTATTCTGAAAGTTTCAAATGTCTAGCTAGTCGGGAAGTTAGTTTAAAATCGATTGCAAGATTTGTACTGGACAAACACACACACAAACAAGAAAGCAAGTTAATAAAATCATCGTAATAAACATAACAGATATTAGAACACAAAAATAGCAACTGACAGGGAGGTACATAATATCATCGAAGTGCTCCAAGCCAGCTCACTCCAATACCAAACATTAATGTTCCAATGTATCCACTTCGATCAAACAAGGCATTTTCCAGATTCTACTAGATGAGGCCTGTGCATTAACACCTGTGTAACTATGTCCCCGACTCCGGCCGTGGCTGAAAGTGTGACATCTGAGCGGGGAACCTTTGTAAAGTATGGAAGATCTTTGGAATCCTTTTTTAAGGTAACAATGGTCTTCACAAACGAAGCACACAAATCTACCAAACGGATACATAATCAAAACCGTTTAGGAAATTACAGTAAAGATTTAAAATTAATGAATTTATTCATTTAAATTTGCAGAAAAAATATGTTGTTGTGTTGTTGCTTATGCCACTTGACCTACAGAAACATCAAATCAAGTCCCGAAGGCTATGGGCGATGAAGGGGCGGCTCCTGTTTTGACTGGCACCACAAGGGTCGGAGTTCGACATGACCAAAGGACCAGTCCCGTAATTTTGAACCGAGTCAAATTACGAGACCAGAGCACTTGACCCCGCACTTCCAGAGGTAATTTTGAGAACTTGGGGGACAATACAGCCACGACAGATTTTACGTGCACCAGCCGCCATTTGGGTACACGGCAGTGGATTTGTCAGTGACGAGCATCGAACCAATGACTTTCCGATCACTAGCCCGTTTCCTTTACCAACTGGGCCACTGCGTCCAAAATAATATGTTGCATCAATAAGTGACTGGGAAAAGTCCATTTATCTTCCATAAACAAGTTCTGTCTTTTTTATCTTTTATTTAAGGACAGAACTTTATAATTTTAAACCATTTTCCTATAATGCGAGCAGTTATTTTCGAGCGTTACGGGAAGACAACATTTCAGTGGAAAGTTTTGCCGTTCCATAAAGTCTAAAAGAAATGGAAAACTGAAGACGGTGAGTTCACGTGAAAGTTTATTTTACTTTCTGTCAGCTGAAAAAAAAAGAATCGCACTTTCCTCTCTAAGTAAATCTTTACTATCGGTACATTTTCGCGTGTGTATGTGAGTGGGATCTGTCTGAGAAAGAAATAAAACTTTTTTCATCTCCATTGTCCAATAAAAGGGATTTTGAGGATTAGTATGAAGTGTTTCATATATAAATCCAACGGAACTCTGTTTTCTTTTTCTTCTCTTTCTTTTGTCCTTATTTCTCGTAACAGTAGGTATATTTTTATATAAAATAAGTCAAAATCAGATGCTGTTCTTTTATACCCTCTATACTTAAAAAATCAGAAAGATATTTTATCACTAAATCAAGAGAAGGTTTATTGTGAAAACCACACGATTCATTAATGAGAATCACTAGATGCTTTGGTAGTTAGTAGTTTACACATACGTCTTTAAAATATTTCCGAGATAAACATGTGTAACATTATTTTAAGGTCGAAGATGTGATAATGTTTTAAGCCGTGATTATCTGGCTTTAAATTGCATATCATTCATTTTTATTTTGGAAACCTATCGAAGTTTTATTTTCTTCTGCAGGACAAAACAAGGTGTGTTTACTGAAAATACCATTGCTGACGTGTTGAGGAAATATGCTCCGAAATTTATTAAAAATAAAGAAACTTTTTCTTTTATTTATGGTTTTTTGTTACATCTAACAGGTCTCAACTAAAAAAGCTAGCTAATGTCATATTTGAAAACAACGAAATTAGCTGCAGAATACGTATTAACCTCTAGGACTTCATCAGGGAAAATGTACAAGCGATACAATTAAGTTTTTACTGAACCCAGACGTCAATCACAAACTACTATGACCTCAGCCTTAAGTGTCCTCAACGTTTTGCGTACATTTGCTTCTTGTGAAGTCTACAGGAAAAAACATTTTTCATCTCCATTGTCCAATAAAAGAGATTTATTTGCCCTTAGACGAACTATCTTTGGCTGACATGTCGACGAATATACCATGATATTATTTAAAACAAAATGACTTGAATATAGACTCTTTAGGCTGTCTTACATGCCAAAGGGCTCTACTTGAGCTGCTCACTGTACAATTAGAAAGTAAATATAGGTAGAATTCGCATTATCCCGTAAAACATTAGCTGAAGATATTGCCGTAAAACTGCTGCACAGATTAAACTCAGTCCCAAATAAAATGTCTTCCAGGAACCGCCTAGAGCTTTTCTTTTTATAACTACAAACTCTCGTTGTTTCTAATGCCCTCTGCGGCTGGAAATTCCAGACCAGGTCCATATAGGCTTCGGGCTGAAGTATGCGGTTCCGGCTAATATAGCAACACAAGGGTCGGAGTCCGTTTTAGCTACTTTCCATCTCAATTTTGACCGAGAAACCCCAAGGGACGACATCTGAGGAATCGTACCCTCTACCACCCTCTCCCATCCTCTCTTACCCCATAGAGGATCTTTCCGGTCTATAGATTTAACGTGCCTATATCCGATCTAGACACGGAGGTATTTCATAGCGCTTGTCAGGGTTCGATCCCAGCATCCTCAGCACCAGAAGCCAGCTAGCTACCACAAGGCTACCTCCAGCCCACAAACTCTTACTTATTCTTGACAGCTATAGGAGAATTTGTATCAATACGAGAATGACAAAAATTATTCCAGAATTATAATGGTAGATATAAATTTATGTAAGAATAATATAAGACTCTTTTGCATACAGCTCTGCATGTGACCCAACTAGAGAATAACAAAACTGTATACTATTTTCCCGATACAATTTTTTTCAACGTAGGATTATGTTCTTCAATAACGGTCCTGCGGAAAGAAAAATTTCAAATGCAAAAACTGTCCGTCCATCCGTCCTCGCGAGTAATAATTTTGGCAGCGCGCCAAACCCAGTCTATCGCTAGGACAAGTTAAAAAGAAAAGTACCAAGAGGGGTCAAAATTTCGACATACATATATGTATATATATATATATATATATATATATATATATATATATATATATATATATATATATATATATATATATATAAACATACGTAGCTATATATAGATACATATGTACATACAAAAGAGGTAAGCAACGATAAGTAATCCTACGTTAATACCAGTTATGAAATTTGATAAAACTCAAGCTGCTAGAAACTTTTCCAAATGAAATTCATAGAGAAATACTATTGCAACCGAAAAAAATAAACAAATCGATAATAAAATTTTGAATTAAATAATACCCAAAAGTACATTACATATGTTCCATTACAGAACTGAAATACTCTTCCTTATGTAGATGTTTTTGTAACTGTTTTTTTATCCTTTTGCTGCATAATACATTCTGTAATTTAAATTTTATTTAATTTACAGTTAATTATGAAAGTTGCATTTCCTTTTTACGCTTCAGGACTTAGGAAATAAATACTTAGAATGAGGTACATCTCGATTCTTACCGGGAGCTGTTACAAAAGATTTCAAAAGTTTAACAGAAGTTGATAAATGTTTCTTTCCTTAGGATGGTACTTTTCTATTGGAATAAGAACTACAAAGATTGTCTAGACATGATTATTGATTTATAAATGTTCTTTGAGTAAAACTATAGATTTAAGGTTTAAACACAAATATCTTTTAAATTCATACATATTAGAAATAAATTCCATTACTAAACTTTAGACACCAATATTATAACTATAACTATTAGACACCAGTTAAAGATTCGCTGTTTTAATTGTTTATATATCAAATGTGCATTTTGTTATACTGACAGTAGTTTTCGCTACTCACGTGTTCCTAAACAGTCCTATGAAATTAATTATTAAATTCATGCCGTTACAAAAGTATTAACTTCATCAAAATAAATATTTCAGAATATCTTACCTCCCTATACTTATAATAGCACCATTTTCGGATTAATGTAAATATATATAAATATGCTTGAGTACCACGCTATAGTTTCTAATAAAAAAGGGTATTATTTATTCTCATTTCAATCCCTTTTAATGCACAAGTTAAAAATAAAATGTCAACATAGCTTGATTTGACGTCAATCGTCACCAAGATCATGATTTTCCTTTCCCGATGGGATCAATCTACTCAAAAGTGAGGATGGTCATACTCCTGAGTCCTTAAACCTATGACTTAGAGAGTAATAGCTATGACTACAAGGGAGAATGTAATTTTTCTAGACTTAATAGGGTTCTCCCATTCTTCAGGACGATCATAATTCTAATGGCTTCGTAAATAATTGGATCTTTGGTGGTATATTAGAAAAAAAAATTACTTAGCTACATATTTTTAAATAAAGACAGACATGCAGAAAGACACGATATATATATATATATATATACAATGCCGTAA
Source organism: Dolomedes plantarius (assembly GCA_907164885.2). Classification (NCBI taxonomy): domain Eukaryota; kingdom Metazoa; phylum Arthropoda; class Arachnida; order Araneae; family Dolomedidae; genus Dolomedes; species Dolomedes plantarius. Next base: position 92,298,807 of record OU015495.1, read on the forward strand.
CTAGACAGGGGCAACAGGGGCACCCGTCCAGGGCCCACTTGGAAGGGAGGCCAAAAATGCTGTATTTGTTTTATTATTTTCCCGAACCTAATTAATTAGGGGGCCCAAACCCAAATTCTTACCCGGCACAGGAATGGCTAGTTACTAGCACTGCATATATATATATAATATATATATATATATATAAATATATATATATATATATATATATATATATATATATATATATATATATATATATATATATATATATATAATTTGAGAAGGGGAAAAACTGAGGCAAAGTATAAAAGTTTAATGATATGCAAGACTTGGAGATAAAATCAAAACGAAGAAAACTAGAGGGCTTAGGTATCAATAACAAAAATAAAATTTCCTAGCTAAAACTAACAAAATAGAAGACAAATTAGCCTCTAAAGGTATAAAAGGCATCTTTGTTTTAATGTTTAGTGGAAAGGTTTAAGAACTGCACTGATTAGGTTTCAAAATTTTTCGCATAAAAATCTATAGTCATAAAGCAGGAAATTTCGTGAAGCAGATATACGTACTAGAAAGTTTGCTTGTGAATGTATTTTTTTAAGAATGCGGTAAGGAATGCTTCTAAAGTAACATGAACCGTAGAGGGAATTTAACCTTTAGATAATTGGTTTCAAAACCTCTATATCCCTATTGTTGATTAAATTAAATAATTATTTTTGAAAAGCTCTTTGGATAAGGACTAACAAGTCAAATACCAGGTTTTTTTAAATAAATCAATAATTCGCTTCAATCGCTCTACGTTAAAGAATGATAATGTAACGATTGAATATCCCTAAGAAAGTATCTTTTTACTAGTATAACTTAGAATAGTTAGCTAATTACAGCATTTGACACAGGGGCTAACTCCAAAAAAGGAAACATCTCGAATAAAAACAGGGTTTAAGTGAAAGAATTAGAGACACAGACAGGAGTGGAAAATAAGAAAAAAAGTTTTAGGAGAACACCATGGAGTAGCATTTTATATGATTCTCTCAAGGCAAGTAATATTAATATAATGAAATGTTGTAAATATGGATAATAAGAACTCGTCTTTCTCTGTCTCCTTGCAGGAACTCCGCAAACAGTGCCAAGAGTTTGCCACAGCGCTTCTCGACCACACGAGAAGCTCCTACGAGCTTGAAGTCCTGCTGAACTATGACCCGTCCGGACCTGCGTTTGAAGCAGGTGACAGGATGCTCCTAAGCAGGCTAAAGCTCGCTATCAAGCACAAGCAGAAGAAAGTAAGTTAGTGAAATACATTTCACTCACGAACGTAGAAAAGTGTCACTGAAGGATCAGAGGCTCCGTGTTAACATCTATAACTTAAATGTTGGTAAGGAAACGGACGATAGATCACATATTTAAAAGGCATCGTCGATTCAATCATCTGTAGTTTGGAGTTGCTAAACTCGTTTCTTTTTAAAACAGATGTCGAAGGTGGTTCTATGAAAGGTTAAAGAGTTGACGCTAATATCAATAATTACTCAACTGGTATTGCATTGATCGGCAGATGACAAATACTTGGAAAGATATAGTAGAAATGCCACGTTTCATCTAGATAACTTTACCAGGGCTTTATAATATTGCATCATGCATATCATTTTCATAAATTTGATTGGTAAATAAGGAATGTTCATCTCAAACGAGTTTACTGTGAAAATCGAGAATCACATTGAATCAAAAGAGCTCCAATTGTCTTTAAATGGGATTTAAAAAAGAATTAAATCAATATAATCTTTGAAAATTACTAAAATACTTGAACATAAATTTATATTATTACTGTTGTTCAGGGATTAATTTTTTGCGGAAATACATGTTTTAAATTTTATTAGATTTATAAATAGACTAGCTGAATACCCGTGCTTTGCCACGGAGTACATTCAAACTAAACACAACAGTCAATGTATGCAATTAATGCCGCCCCCTAATATACAGGTGGTTATCAAAATAATGGAAAAACATCAATATTAGTGGTGTTTATGAAAGAGCTTCGTATTCTTTAAAAAACAAGTTTAGGGACAAATATTTTTTTTATAGAATATAGTGTATACATTATTCTACTCTAAAGTAGCAGTAATCAAACCATGGGCATCAGGCTCTTTGGAGGATAGCCCAGATAAGATGTCAAACCTTGTAAACCGTGTAGAATGGCAAATGGTTGAAGCGAGTTTAATTGGAGTATCTTTTGCAACAGCCCCCATTGGTTTGGGTGTTTACCGAGCTATGATACCGGAAGTCATGATGGCATACAGAGTTCACGGAAATGCATCCTCTGTGAAACAGAATAGTGAACGAAAGCGAAAGCTAAGTGAAGGAGATTGACGGGTATTGAAGCGGACTGTGACATCAAAAAAGAAGACAACTGCAGCCAAAGTGACCGTAGAGCTCCATCTGAATCTGCAGGCTCTATTACCAGTCATTACAGGTAAGATAAATCATCAAAAGCAAAACATTTACGGCAGAGTAGTAATTCCCAAGTCACTTGTAACAGATGTGAAAACAAACCGTCCTCTACAGTGGTGCCACGAGCACAAATCCTGGTCATTGTGATACATTGAAATATGACATTTGATTAAACGAATCATTGTTCACTTTATTCAATGCAGCAGGACGTGCATATGTCTGAAGAACACCTACACAAGCGTATTATCATGTTTATCTCATGCCAGCTCTCAAACATGGAGAGGAAATTTCTTAGGGTTTTAGCGGCCATCTCATGGTTTTCAAAAGGGATCTATTGTAACCCCGAAATGGAGATTGACTGGGAAGGACTATGTCGAACTTTTAGCCGACCAGATCCATCCTATGGTGCAAAAATTGTTTCCTGCAGGAGAAGGCGTTCTTCATGATGATAATGCTCGGATCCATACAGCTAGACGTGTCAAGTCGTGGTTTGAGGAACATAAAGACCACGTCAAACACCTTATCTGGCCCGCACAGTCCCTAAACCTCAATGTCATGGAACTACTGTGGTCTGTTTTAGGGAACAGAGTCAGAATTCAATATTCAGCAATAGCATCTCTACAGGAACATTGACTATTTATCCATAAATAATGGTATAATATTCCCTTAACCACTATCCATGACTTGCATAATTCACTTCCTTAGTGAATCCAGGTGGTATTATAGTTTATAGATGGTCCTATGCCATATTAATAAAGAATTTCATGTTTTTCCTAAGTGTTTCCATTATTTTGATAACCACCTGTATATGTATAAACATGTATATATATATATATATATATATATATATATATATATATATATATATATATATATATATATATATATATATATATATATATATATTATATATATATAATATATATATATATAAAATCGTAACGGATATTTTTATAGACAAAATAATGTAGGAGAAAATATTCAAATTAAATCTAATAGAACATACTAAAGAATATAGTACAGTTTGAGGAACATTTCTTTTACTATATTTAATATTTTTTTGAATAATGTTCAATCGACTGCCGCATGAGCAAGAATATATATATATATATATATATATATTGTCTATTTTGTTATTATGCACGCAACGCAAAATTTGTTTAAAGTATCACAAAAAGATCAGAAACCACGTAATCAACATTTAATAATTTAAATTCTAAAAACTAATTTTTAAAAATTCACCAGAAATCAGAAAATAGAGATAAAGATTCGAAAATGATTTCATTTTAAAGGAATTTTTATGATCTTTCTCGTGATATAAATTTTATAGCCCTCAAATTATTATTTTAAATGCAAACTTTAAAAAGTTAGAAAAACAGATTAAAAATTTAATTGTAAAAAAATCGAAGAAGAATTTTTCAAAACTCTTTCTTTGTGCACCTCTACACTATAAGAAGAATCGTCATGCAAAATTTCAGCCCCTTAGTTCCAGCGGTTTGGTCTATGCGTTATCTGTCAGTCAGTCATGTTTTATATATATATAGATAAAGCTATAATTATATAATAACAATCTGAATAATATAAAATATATACTTTATACTCATTAAATTATGCATTTCTAAATTTTGCGTATCTATAAATACAAACAAATATCATGAATAATTTTAAAAATTTATAAAATTATAAAATATTTACTGTGTAATCCGTGATTTAGCTGCACTTGTTCGCACCTGTACAGTTTATTAATGGTTGTGGTTACCTTGCTAAATTAATCAGTATCAGTATTGCTAACTTAGCAACTTCATTACTCGATATAGTGACTTTTTAGCTCTTATGGCGTAGCCTCAAAAACCTTATCGCGTACTTCCAAGGGATATGCCTACCAACTTTGAGAATCGTTGTTTTTATCTGCTAATGATTTCTGTCTAAGTGATATGATTTAAAAAATTAAAAGAAAGTCGGTAGCTTGCATGAATATTAATAGACCTGCTAGTTGTACATTTGCTACTGTAAAATATATTTCACACTATTTAACAATTTATAACAACAACAACACAGACGCTACCCCTGATAAACAAAAGGATAAAATCAGTATCAAATTGGTGATATAAAAGTAAATAACAATAAATTTTGTACTGGGATACATTTCCTGCAGTGTTATAGGTTTACTTTTTTATAACAATAAATATTGATAAAAATGACAAAATCCCTGTTTTTTTCTTGATTATAAAAACAATATCCACCAAAATTGCTCTCTAACATAAACATAAATAGATGGCATTGTTACCCGAGATTCTTACACCGCAGTTTTATCGAATTTATTCACACTTCCTCAGACAGTTAATGAGGAGAACTGGTGCAATCTCAGCATATCCGTTCAAAACCTATTACGTAAAAAAAATCATTTTATGCCATGCATCAGTTTTACTTTTTTTATCTCTCAGTTTATAAAACAATTTGCGTACGTAAATATGTGTGTAAATGAAATGATGAACAGTAAAATTCACAAAGGAAGGAAATCATCTGGATAAATAAAATTGAGATTAATACTCGACTTACGTGGATCAACTGCTTTGATATTAGAGAGAAAATTCAATTATTCTAATCATAAATAATTTAAAAAGAACATTTTTACTCCATGAAAAAAAACATCTTTTACCTACTATTTATATCCAAGTGTACTGAATAGCATTATAATAGAGATTAAAACAAAAGTAATTTCCTATACTATGTAACATACAGGGTGTCGGGGCTAAAAGTATCCAAAAGTTACGACTATTTTTACGGAACTACTTATTAGAATTTTTTAAAAAACTGTTTAAATAGAAAGAATATTTCACCAAGTGTTAATATCAATCATAGATTTCGATCATAGTATCATAGATTTCGGTGTGTGCACCTTTTGTAGCACGACTAACGTCTAAATGGTAATCCAGTTCTCTTCAAGTGTTTCGTAGCATATCAGGAGTTATTACACGAATTTCTCGGGTGATACACTTCTTCAACTCATCCACAGTTTCAATTTTTTGTTTATACACAACGGATTTAACGAATCCCTAAGCAAAAAAAAAAAGTCCAATAACTCCTGACATGCCACGAAACACTTGGAGAGAACTGGATTACCATTTAGACGTTTGTCGTGCTACAAAAGGTTCACACATCGAAATTTATGATAGTATGATAGAAATCTTTGATTAATATGAAAACTTGGTGAGATGTTCTTTCTAATATTTTTTAAAAATTCTAATGGGTAGTTCCGTAAAAATAAGCCATAACTCTTGGATACTTTTAGCCCGGACGCCCTGTACTTTTACACAATTGATTTCTTACCCATACATTACTTCGTTCTCACAAGCAGTAGGATACAAACATTCAACCATTTTGCAGCCTATTTATCCTTTAATGAAGGGTGAAGTTCACTTCATTTATATTTAAAATAATAAGGTAATTCTACGTGTTGAAACGACACATAGCTATTAACATCAGAGTAAGATATTAAGCATTTCATGCTATGCTAGCATAAACGTTGATCTAACAGCTGTAAGGCATTCATACACAGTCTGTATTCAGTGAAATCCCACTGTTACCTTTGAATACTCCTTTAAGTTAAACTACTATTTGTAGCACTATGGCACGTCCGTTGTTCGATTAAAGTCCTTTCCAATAACTGAATTGAGTCAATACTAACAAAACAAAACTGTTGACATAAAAACAAATATTACGCCAAATTTTAACCTGATAAAATACTATCACAAATGTGTCTTTATGCATGTGAATGGAAAAGAGTTAAAAAAAAGTAAATTTTGTAAACTATATTTTAAAGGATTGAAACGATTTCTAAAGTTTCAAAAAAGACATTTTAACTGTTTAAAATTTCGCATTAATTCACAACACCTCGCGTAAGAAAAAATCCATAATTCCGTCCATTTCTCATGAAAAGATTTATGAACAAAATTAATAAATCTCTATCCAACGCACATAACCAAACACACCCAAAACTTACCGATAACCAAACACACTCTAAACCTATCGACGAGACAAAAAAATGGTAGTACAACAATTTTCGAAACCAAAAATAAAATTTATGAATCACAAAAAAACGGTGCTACATATAAATTATGTCTCGTAATTTGGAGAATAATTTACATGTGTCTGAAGGAGTCAAGGATTACCATAAAATTTCATCAAACAGAATGTACCGTAAAATGGAAGTTCATTATATGGAAACTCAACAGTAATTAATAACATTAACATTTATAAAACTTATTAATACTTTTTAAGAACTTTAATGATATATGTAGCTTTGTTTAGGAATCTCTCTCCGTTTCAAAATTCCCTTTAATGCTTTGCCTCAAATTTCCATCTTTCCTGAAATTTGATTTTATATATATATATATATATATATATATATATATATATATATATATATATATATATATATATATATATATATATATATATATATATATATATATAAATATATTTGTTACACACATATGCTCGTTAGCATATACGTGGTACAAAACTAATGGTTCAAAATGTTATGAGAAGTTATGCTTTAACTTTAGCATCCCTCCATTCCTCAATTAGCCTGCGTGAAAATTAATTATAAAATGTATTTCGTACTATTATAACTTGCAATTACATAAGTATCAGATGCTACGAAGATCAAAGTCCTGACCCAAGCAACTTCAGCTTCCGAAATCCGTGAACCTTTTTACATTATATTATTTTATTAAAAATACCATTTATCAACATTCATCTGTAAATAAATTTTCAATCACGACTTGAGTTTCATATAAAACCGTAGATAAATTGCTATTAAAGATAACTTCTGCGTTCAGTCCAATGCACACGTAATGAGATGACTCCTTTTTGTTCTCATATAAAAATGTACCTTTATTACTCGGAACTGCTCCTTTAAATTTTTTCTTCTGTTCAATCCATGGGAAAAATATTTTTTTTAGAACCGTACGGTGGAAAACTATTTACAGAGCTAACTGTTGCCACTTTTTTTTCGGAACCATGACTGGCTGTCTTAAAAAAGTTTATATATATATATATATATATATATATATATATTTATATATATATATATATATATATATATATATATATATATATATATATATATATATGTATGTATATAGGGTGTCCATAATTAAACTTCCCTACTTTAAAGTTGTCTACAGTCGAAAGTATTGTTAAATTTCACCATCAGAGATCGTTTTTTGATGAATTACACATTTACGACTAGTTCTTTACTTAAGATTTCACCATTTTTTTTATCCATAGGTCATCCTAACACAAATACTCATACTCATTAAATTTTACAATCTTTAAAGTGATTTCTTTAAAGTTAATCTTTAAAGTCAATCGGAAACTTTTTCGATAACTAATTTTCGGACAAAAGATTTGAAGGAACGAAGAAGAAACAAATATGCAAATTAATTTTTGTCGACGTAGAGCAGAAGCTGTTATTAAACCTAGAAACTTTCATGGAGATTTTGTTTTCAGCGTGTTTGCTGTTCCTAATCAGAATGTCATCGTTACGATTACCTGACCGAGCTTTGTTAGTAAAATTGTTTTACCAAAACGACAATTCAGAACTATTAGCTCTACGAAAATTTCGGAGTTAAAGGGGATACGGAAAGGTCCATTGAGTGTTAAAGGTCTTCGATTAATGGTGGCCAAATTTGAAGAAACTTATTCTTCAAACATTCATTCTGGAAGAGGAAGGAAACCTGTTTCCGCAGAAGCTGCAGAGAAGGTTGCGCTTCAGAACATGCTATCTTGCGATTGCAAATGGTAGCTGAAAATGATGGCCGTCATGTTGAACATGTCTTGTTGTAATAAATTTTTTAACTATAGTAAATGTTGACGAAATGTGTAATTCATCAAAAAACGTCCTCTGGTGGTGAAATTTTGAACTACTTTTTTTATTCGCTCAAACAAATTCCGATCCCTTCAATATGTCCTACACAAAATTTCATAACTTTCTGAACAATAGTTTCGACTGTAGACAACTTTAAAGTAGGGAAGTTTAATTATGGATACCCTATATATATATATATATATATATATATATATATATATATATATATATATATATATATATATATATATATATATATATATACAGGTGGTTAACAAAATAATGGAAACATCTATCATTATTAGTGGTATTTATGAATGTGCTTCGTATTTCTTAAGAAACAAGTCTGGCCACCGGTATTTTTTATATAATATAGTGTATGTATTATTCAACTGCCAGATAGGAGTAATGAAGTTAAGGGCATCATGCTTTTTGGGGGAACAGCGTAAAATATCAAACCTTGCAGATCTTGCGAAAAGGACAAATTTTTGGAGCGCGTTTAACTTGGAGTATCTGTTACTGCAACCCCCAGGTTAATGGGTGTTTTTCGAGCTATGGTATCGAAAGTCATGATTGAATACAGAGTGCACGGAAAAATATCCTTTGCCAAACAGAATAGTGGACGAAAGGGAGAGTTGAGTGAAAAAGACTAACGAGGTATTGAAGCGAAATGTGACATGAAGAAAGAAAACAACTGCAACCAAAATGACCGAAGAGCTCAATCTGCATTTGCATGTTCCGGTATCAACCATTAGAGGTAAAAGGGAACTTCACAGACAAAGCATTTACGGACGAGTAGCTATTCCCAAGCCACTTGTAATAGATGTCAATACAAAATATCTCCAACAATGGTGCCGCGAGAGCATATCCTCGACGTGTAATATGTCGAAAAATGGCATTTGGTCCGACGAATCATTGTTTACATTGTTCCTTGCAACAGGTCGTGCGTATGTCTGAAGAACACCTACACAAGCGTAAGATACTGGCTGTATCACCTCAACTGTCAATTATGGAAGTAGATCTATCAGGGTTTGGGATGGCATTTCATGGTTTTCTTCAGGCCCTATTGTAACGCTAAAAGGGAATTAGAATGGGAAGGACTATGTCGAAACTTTAGTTCAGTAGTCCATCCTATGGTGCAAACACTGTTTCTTGAAGGAGATGGTTTCTCCAGGATGATAATCCCTCTCTACTTACAGCTAAATCTATCAAGTATTGGTTTGAAGAGCATGAAAATGAAATCAAATATCTTATCTTGCCCTGTACAATCCTCCCGACTATATATCATCCAACCACTGTGATCTGTATAAGCGGATAGAGCCAGGTATCGATATCCACCACATCATCTCCACTGGAACTTTCATGATATTTCCCTGAAAAATGGTATAATATATTCTTAACCACTATTCCTGACTTTTATAATCCAATTCCAAGGTGAATCATGTGGTATTATGCGACAAAGGTGATCCTGCGCCGTATTAATAAAGGTTTTCATGATGTTTCTTAGTGTTTCCATTATTTTGATAACCATTTATATATATATATATATATATATATATATATATATATATATATATATATATATGTGTGTGTGTGTGTGTGTGTTACACACATATGCTTGTTAGCATATACTTTGTACAAGACTAATGGATCAAAATGTTATGAGTAACTTTTTTTTAATTTTAGCATTCCTACCTTAAGCAATTAGCCTACATTTAAAGTAATTATAAAGTGCATTTATTGCTATGATAACTTGCAGTTACATAAGTATCAGAACAAAAAAAATAACAAAATATAAGTCAAGAACAAAATCGGCGTAGTTGATTCATAAATTATTATAAATCAAATAATTATTAAAAATTTAAATCTCTTTTTCTTTCTTTAAAACTGAAAGAGATCTCCATCTAAACTTATTATCTGGCACTTGCAATAAGATCAATAAATCCGTTGTATAATTCATTAACTTGACGCACATTCAAAATGCAACAAGAAACTCTAGAAGAAAAATTCCAAGGACTAATAACCATGTATTATAATTTATATCTCTTTTCAAAAACAAAAGCCACTTAATATGGACCACAGATAATTCCGTAATATTTCATAATCAAAACAAAGAGGATTTTTTATTCCCTACAGGACTCCACTTTATGGAAAGCTCGTGTTTAGGGTTTTTTAGGTCAATCGATATTAGGAAGAATAGCGCGGAAGAAATCTTTTTTACGCCATCCTTAAAATAGTCTTTTCATTCAAGATGTTGAAATGTGATAGATAGATATATATAGAACAATGAATGTAGCCATTGAACTAACTGAATTTTTGCCTTTTAAGCAAAATCTATATCAGCACTAAACCATGTATGTAGTATAATATGAGTATAATTGTAGAACAGTGTTTGTTATCAATCGTTTCCCCTTTATGAAACACTGACAATGAAATAATTTGCAACAACATTTTACGGTTTTGAAATTAACAGGAGTTAATCAGTTTAATTTCTACATCCCGTTTTAATTTTCAAAATTAATGCATATTCGTTTAGTATTGTATTTTTCAAATGAAATTTCCAACTGAATGAAAGAGAAATAATTCTAATCGAAAAGTATACTTTAATTTTTAAAATAAAATAATATAAATCTAGATAAATTATCATGTTAAAGGTAGGTTTTCTTAAGTGTTTTCTTTTTGGTCGTTTTATTACATTTACTTTGTAATAAAACGAACTTCAATGTGTAATTCAATGTGCAATTTTTAATGTATTATTGAATGTGTAAATTCAATGTGTATTTTTAATTATTTTGGTCTGACTGAGGAGAATGCTGTTTAGATATAATTATAAACAAAATTTACAAACGTAAGAAGGGATACTTAAGGCACTACAACAGACCTGCAGGAGAAGATCTTTTAAGAGACAATGTTCTTGATAGATCGGAGAATATGTATATATGTATATGAAGTTATTTAAACACAAAACACACAACTAGATACTTGTGACACATTTTTGGAGCTATAATTTTTTTCAATATTGCAATGTTTTTCAAATATATTGCCCTTGCTTTTAAGAAAGGAAAACTGAAAAATAAAAGAACACTTGTTTATGAAACAAGTGTTCATTTTTTGTGTGTTACATTTGTGAAAATTTAATTATTGTTTAGTACACTAAGTACCACAGATTTCAATGAAATATTGAAATATCAGATTTATTTAGGTTACATCATTAATTTGACAGTGCTTTGAAACTCCAAGACAGTTTAGATCCGCGCAGCAAACATATTGGCAGATACGTCGCTACATTTTTGCCACACATAACATACACCACAGCTAAATATGTAAGAGTGGCCCAAATAAAAGTGAGACGTTTGTTTTAGCGGCAGTAGTTAAACACTCAGAGCTTCGCGTTTGTGCCAGTATCTGAAGTTGTATGTTATGAAGCAAAGCTGCGTCAAGTGCCAGCGTGTTGTTTGAATGTGTTTAAGCAAGGTGACTACTACATACGGTCGTGACATGCATTCATCCAATCATGCTCAGCAACCTGTTATTCAATTTTTAACGGACGAAGGTGTTAGTTAAGTCGAAATTTATTGTCGTAAGAGATATTTATATGGGCACTAGCTAAAAACCCGTACTTCACTACGGAGTACATTCAGATTAAATATAACGGTCAATGTATGCGATTAATGCCAAATATATATATATATATATATATATAAGTATGTATAATAAATGCGACGATCAATGAATACAATTGATGTAAAAATATATATATATATATTTATAAAAAAAATCGTAAGAGATATTTTTATAGACAAAATATTGTAGAAGAAAATATTCAAATTTAATCTAATAGGACATACTAAAGAATATAGTACAGCTAATATAGTGCAGTTTGAGGAATATTTCTTTTACTGTATTTTAATATTTTTTTGGATGATGTCCAATCGTCTGCTGCATTAGCAAGGGGAAAAATATTTTTTTTGTCTATTTCATTGTTATGGACATGACGATAAATTTATTTAAAGTACCAGAAAAAGAAATCACGTGATCAGCATTTAATAAATTAAATTCTAAAAATTAATCTTTAAAAATTCACCAAAAATCAGAAATAAGAAGTGAAGATTCGAAAAAGATTTCATTTTAAAGGAATTTTTATGATCTTTCTCGTGATATAAATTTCATGACCCTCAAATTATTATTTTACATGAAAACTTAAAAAAAGTTACTAAAACAGCTTAAAAATTTAATTTTAAAAATCTAAGAAGAACTTTTCAAAAATCCTTCTTAGTGCACCCCTACTCTATAAGAAGAATTGCCTTGCAAAATTTCAGCCCTTTAGGTCCAGCGGTTTGGTCTGTGTGTAGTATGTCAGTCAGTCAGTTACGGAACTGTTTTATATATATAGATAAGTGTTTGTCACAAAGTATTCAGTTGGTTTAGGGAAATTCCTAATGGGCGTGTGATCACGAGACATGCCAATACCTGATCAAGCACACTTGGCCATCTCCATGGTATCGACTGCCGTGGACAGGATTTGATGCGACGTCCTTGACTACCCCCCCCCCCCCTCCCCTCTCTAGTCCCGACCTGTCGCTCTGCGACTACCACACCTTCGACCCGCTGAAAAAAGCGCTCAAGGACCGTCGGTTAACCATGCGGAGGTCCGGGACGCCATTCCAGGCTAGTTCCGTAGACAAACATGGGCGTTCCTTGCTCAGGGTATCCAAAATCAAGTAAGCACTAGGGCACTTGCTTGAACTGACAAGGCTACAGTGTGTAGCGGAAGTGTAGCTCATGTATCACTATTACTTCCTGTAAGTTCACTTATTCCAACCGATAAACCATTACATAAAATAACCAAAAGTCTCACCTTCCTTTGGGCCACTCTAATAGATGAAAATGTCAACCACAAGGGACCATGCGGTCAAAATGCCTCTTTCGCGATATCATAGAAATTCCAAAACAATTTCTTGAACCGCATCATTAAGTGGAAAAAGAATCATCATTTCCTCTTGTTTTATAGTGTTGTGCCTGTGCTTCCTACACACGGCGTCACAATATTTCTTCACAGAAAGTGCCAGATAATAGATATTTTATATATATATATATATATATATATATATATATATATATATATATATATATATATATATATATATATATATGTATATATATATATATATATATATACACGTGGCAGCGATAAAGTCATGATATGTCCCTCCGAAAGTCACAGTCACGCAGTGGTTAATGTTATATTTTCCGGCTGCCAAAATACTGTACTGGGAATTATATAGGAAGATAATGAAATGAATGAATTATATTAGAGGAAGATAATTATAGAACTGTATCTATTTGGCGATATCATATTTAAATAAGTGGTACGCTATTTTAAGAAAAAATTGAATTTGTCACACATTTACTGAAAGTGCAATACACTTTTAAGAAAATAGAAATTAGCACTAATGAACTATTATGTGTAAGTTGAATTTTAACCAGAAACATGAATAAGTTTTAGTGAGATTTTATTTTTTAAAATATTCATTTTATAAAGATGATAACTTTTAAATAAAACAGTGAAACTCTTTATGATACGAAATCCAATTGAGTCGTTAAATTTATTGTTTGTTTACAATATACGAGTATATAGTATAAATTTTCCTTTGGTGCAGAAAACGCCTAAATACATTGATCAACGCCGAACTAATAGAAACGATCAAACATTCATTTTTTAGTTTGTCGCTATTATAAATTTTTACTGGTTCGGAAAATGCCAAAATAAGTTGATTTAATATAATTTTGATCACTGTCATGCCTAAAAAAGGGTGAATGATGAATTAAAAACTGTTACAAGAATACGATTGATTTGAAGATCCTCATTGAACGAATTAAAGCGTCATTTATTAGAGAATTAATAACATATTGAATTTTTTTCATTTTGATCAATGTTTTTGACGAGTCGTAAAGAATTAAAAATCAATTTGGAACTAAGGACAATTTCGGTTTTTCACCAGATTTTATCGATTCCCAATTTTTAACGCTGCCGGTATATATACGCAACTTGTCATTTCCTAAACTTTCGGAGGCATGCGTGTGACAAGCACAGTGTTCGATTTTTACTCTCGTTATCTTTTTTTGTGAGATAAATCTTTTGAATTCCAGATGGTTCTTTTTTTACTATAATTCTAGGCAATTAATTGCACCTGAATTTGAAAATTTTCACATTTGGGTACTTGTTGAATTGCTATTAATGTAACTAAAATATTTTCAATAAAAAACCCTTTTGTAGACAGAGGCGTGAAATTCGACAACATTTTTTAGATCATCTGACGAAAATTGGAATGGTATAAGTAGAAATTGACAGAATTTAGACAGTAAATACAGATAAAAATACAAGGTGCGCCCATAAAGTAACCGGCCAATTTTTTTATAAATAAGAAAAATATGACTCACCTTCAAATAAATTTATCTCCTTCAAAATAATCGCCAAAGGAGTCTATACAATTTTTCCTACGTTTCTACCAAGTCATCGAAACACTGTTTATAGGCGTTGGAACTAACCGTTCGCAAAATACGCGTAACATTTCATTTAATATCCGAGACGTTTTCGAATCTCTGTCCTTTCATGGATTTTGCATTTTTTGATTACAAAGGATTTATTCACCACGAATTTGTTCCTGAAAACCAAACAATTAATCAGTATTTTTACAAGGAGGTGCTTTTTCGATTAAGAAACGGGATATGGAGAGTTAGGAAGGAACTGTTTGATTCTGGGCAATGGTTTCTTTTACACGATAATTCTAGGTCCCATGCAGCAATTTCTGTACAACAATATCTTGCTAAGCATTCAATTACAGTGATAAATCACCCACCATATTCCCCCGACCTATCGTCAGCTGAATTTTTCCTTTTTCCTAAGATTAAGATGGCCACGAAAGGACAGAGATTTGAAAACGTCTCGGATATTAAATGAAATTTTACGCGTATTTTGCGAACGGTTAGTTCAAACGCCTATAAACAGTGTTTCGATGACTTGGAGAAACGTTGGAAAAATTGTATAGACTCCTTTGGCGATTATTTTGAAGGAGACAAATTTATTTGAAAGTGAGTAATATTTTTCTTATTTAAAAAAAATTTGTCCTGTTACTTTATGGGCGCACCTTGTATGCTATTGCAGAGATCTTAAGCTCATATTAGAGAACCATCGTGTGTAACAGAGCTTACAAAGGGATTTTCCAAAGATGTTACCAAATAAAATACCATAGGTAGTAAATCAAGTTACTAGGTATAAAATTCTATGCCAATAGTCTTGAATACCGGATACAGAACCAGACTATCAGGTGAATTAAGGTTAAACATATTTTGCCACCATACTTGGATTATCAGTACCAAAAAAGAAAATCAAAAAGGAATAATTACAAGATAAAAAAAAATTTATATACCACGTTTTTAAATTTTAAGTTGAATCATATAAACTTGACAATTCTGTGTATTAATAAATACTTTTTGATAAATTATCCCATCAACTTGAAAGAAAATGATCAAATCCGTAATAAAGAGAGCAATTATAAGAAATTTTCAAACAACAAAATTAACTGAAAATGAATTCAAAGTTGCTTAAAGATGGCTAAAAGTATTAAAAGAATGCATTGTCATCGTGTTCTGAGCTATTCTAAAAGTTTCAAATGTCTAGCTAGTCGGGAAGTTAGTTAATAATCGATTGCAATATTTGTACTGGACAAACACACAAACAAGAAAGCGAGTTAATAAAAACATAGTAAAAATGCTTCGAAATGAGTAAATTAAAAACTAAGATGTCCTTAACTTACTCATGAGGCGTTATCCAAAGTATCTATCTAGATACGTAAGAGTCTAGATACGTCTGATACTATCGAGATACGTAAATAAATCGTGAATATTCTTTTCTAAACACACTCTTCTCTACAGATTCAACTTTGATAACTTTTAAATTCAGAAAAAAATTCTTAATTGATACTGCATAGTATTCAAAAACTTGAAAAGTTTGAAGTTCTGTAAATTTTACCAGTAAGTTTCAGTAAGTTTTTTCAGTAAATTTTAGCACAAATTGCTTTTTTCATATAATTTCTCAGATTACCAAAAAAAGCATAATCGACTTAAACTTAAAGTAATCTTAATCAGACTGATGATCAAATTCAAGCTCTTGGACAGTATATTTGACCAATAAAGAATCATTGTTTTAAATGCAGGTTTATTCAGAATGATGCAAAATTATTTAATGCATTTTTATGCCTTTATTTTATCGTCTACTTTTAGAGCTCATCGTTTTTTAATCTCTTATTTGACACTTTTCTTCTCTCTGCTCTATGAACTATAATATATCTTTATAATTTCTCTACACCCTTCTGAATAACTAATAATAATCACCTAGACAGGAAAGACCTTATATTCTCAATGCTAAAATAGGTGTCTATTAAAATCTTCCCCCATTTTTCTATGCATGTGAGCATTTGAAACTGTGAGCGATACTAATCACACATAAAAGTAATCTAAAATTTTACTTGGGATTGATGATGACTAGAAAAACAAAAGTAAAAAACTTTCATCAGTGAATTTTACTATCATAAATATTGAAATATAATTCTAATACACTGCTTCAACATTTTCTTTTTAAAATATCATTAAAATGTTATAAAAAATTCACTTTAAATATTCATTTGAAACTTGGTTATGTAATGCTCAACTCGACATGTTAAAGTTATAATGAAAATTATTGAAAATACTTTAGGTTCTTTAAATTTCAATATTTTAACATTAACTATCAATATAATACCAAGTGTTCCGTATTTCTTTCTTTACCCCTGAATGCAGAATTTCTTCCTTTATAACACACTTTTCAATGACTAGAATAAAATTTATCATAAAAATTTAGTGCAGTTATAAAATTATTTTCTATATTAAATAGCATTTATATAAAATATCACAGATAACCCTTGCTTAAACATCTTATGCAAATTATGGCTGTATTACAGTTGTATTTTTTAACATTTATTTAATGTTGTATATAAGGTACAAAATGATCATCTGAAAGGAATTTTCTAATTAGATATGCGTCCAGGATATTTCAAACGTTTAAAGCTAGAAAAATTACAAAACAAATTCTATTTAAAATATAAAAAAAATATTTAGCCGTATAATTTGCTAACTAAAATGTGTTTCGAGCATTGAAAACTACTCATAGGAATGTATATAAATGTAAGTAATTTTTATTTAGCTATGAGTGTGCAAGTTTCCCACGCGTATGCCTCTTGGTAAATGTACATTACGAATCTATATAAACGTTAGAGAGTAATTTCTTAGACTAATGGTGCTGTGAACGACGATGATTAGAAATTTATGTGTTTGGCCTCACATATGTGCCAGTGATTACGAAAGTGACCGAAGAATTAAAAAAAACCATCAGTTATTTCATTTTGCATTGTTTTATACTACCATAATTTGAAGCAATCATTGCAAAATTGGAAAAATTGAACCATTAGAGTTCAATTTTGTTGCGTTTATGCTGGTTGTTGCATCTGTCAGGAACGTTGCTATGGTAGCCCCATCCTCATGCGCATAACCCTTTCGCCCTTTATCGGCACAGCGCCTCTTAAGTTCAGTTGGAAAGAGAAACTCGATTACGCAGGTCATACCGACAAGTGGTAGCCTGACCCTTACAAACCTTAATTTCTTTGTATTCCCATCAAGTTATTTGTGTTAATGTTTTATGTGTACGTCAATAAACTTAATTTTTGTGTCTATGAAAGAAGATTTTTTATGCGTCCAGTAGTACATGACAAAAGAACCAGAATAGCATAATTAAACAGAATTCAGTTTTTGTTCAAACTCAAACCTTAAATTTCTCAAAATGAAACATATATGACTTACGCCACTTTCATAATCACCAGCACATATGTTTTATCGTACATATACTTATTCATGCATGCATCAGTTTGTTTTTTCGGCATTCAGCAACCGATAATGAATTTTTAAAAAACGAGAAGACACCTTTACCCGATATCAGACAAAATGCTAGAACCTACTGCATTGATATTTTAATTAATTTATTTCCCGTTTGATATGGACAACTGTTCTTGAAAGGAAATTTTACCTTTATCAGTCCTCTGTGTATCACAAATCTTTATACACTGTGTATTAATCATTTTATCTTGTGATTACCAATACGTTGGCGAGTTCTAACGTACAAAGCGGCCGTACAAAGTATTTGTTCTGATCCTATTATCTTGTTCGTGAAGCTAAAGCAAATATTACGAGATAAATATATGCCTCGTAATCTCAAAATTTTCTTTACTGGTTTAAGATAAATGCTAAATATATACTATCTATAAAAACAGACATAATCTAATTGTCGTCCTCACTTCGATCTTTCTCTTCGATCGACGACGTTATTGGTAACAGATTATAGCACCACTCGAGTGAATATCCAAAATATTTTATCCACACAATTCACTCACAAATACAATACTCAACTTATTCACAAAACTAAATTTACACTGTTTACATTAACTAATTTATACCATATGGAAGAGGGGGGGGGGGGGGTATCAGCTTCTGTTAGTCGGAGGACCGGAGCATCCGTAGAAGATTGTCTTAGCTCCTTCACCTGCTGATTTTAGCTGAGCATATTGGAATGGCCTTAACGCCATGGGTGACCCTACCAGAAGAATTAACTCCCGACTTACTTTGCCCACTCCGTCCACTTCCATCCTCCATCCACGATGAGGCAATGAGTTTAGCTCAGATCTTTTCCATCTGCATTAAGTGCCATATCCGGCAGACCACTCCGGAGCACATTTTGGAGTGTCTGGGCCTTACCACATAAGATCTTATGACAAACCGTCTTCTTGTACATAATTTTGCCAAAGTCTACAACCTCATGGAACTCATCTGAATTTCTATTCGGATGCCAGAGGATTAGAAACAACAGCAACAACAATTTCTACCTCAGTCATCTGACTCTGACTGCAAACAAAAAGCCTAGTGCGTGTTCCGGGTCACACTCCCCACGCACTGTACGCTCTAATTCCCCAACGCAGACTGACCACCGTGGATTCTCCCCTCATAGGACCCCCACGGTGTCTTTCCCTTCCTTTGTAAAGAGCGCCATGCACGACATTAATAAACACAATCTAGAAAAAATTCTCTTGGCATAAGAGTTGGCTGAAGTCTTAAAGCAATGATTCTCAACCACTGTGCCGCGGCACTTTAGTGTACCCCCAAGATTCTTGAAGTGTGCGGCCACTGCGAATACCCATACATGGGCGACGTCAGGCAAGTAGTTCAATCAGTTCTACCTTCCTAGCGGGCACTGGCTGAACCAATGCGATGGCTATTACAGTTCTGGGCTGGTAACTCCGGACTGTTAAATTTCGCACTAAAAGTAATTTGCAGTTAAATAAACATTTTGTTTACTTTGTAGTCCAATATCATTTTATATTTCAATGAAAATTATTTCGTATGCTGTAAACCGGAACGTCGTGACCCGATGTATAAGTGTCTCGTAAAGTTGATCATGAATTTGAGAAGTGGCTTATATTTACATCTAGTTTAATAAGAAATATTTACATTGATAACTATATACAGTCGTTTTGTTCCGTAGAATCATCATACATAAATTGGAAGAAGCGGAACATAACACTGTCCAATAGAGACGCCCGTCTCTTCATTCTGTCCTCTCACTCCCCTTGCTCATGACATAATCTAAGTTCAGTCTATTCTCTCATGCTCGTCGCATCATGCTGTCTCGTTCCTCTTTTTCCCTTCCTTGGAAAATTCTACGTTCTACCACCCCACGTGTAGTATTCTTCACGCTTACCGGGAATCATCTTTTCCATCCTTTGTCGGCAGACCCTTTTTCTGCGGCTAAGTATTCACAGTCTTTTGTCGGTCGCGTCATCTGGGGTCTCGCATTCTTACCTTGTCTCCCTTCCTACGCTAATGGTCTTTTGCTTAACTATTCTAAATGATGTGTCTGTTTCACTTAGCAATGGTCACTTTAAAAGGCTCCTTCAAACCTCGCCACCTGTGTAGGCTCCTTTGATTTTATTAATGATCTTGTTGATCAAACTTGACTTAGTCCCATCTGTCCTAAATTTAGAATGTCAGACGCGAGTCTGACATATGTTATTTTTCCAAAATATTGGTACATCAATCAATTATTCAAGTAAAATTCTTTTAAATTTATCTTATTGTTAGTGTGCGGCCAAATTTTAAAATCATTAAAAGTGTACCGTGACGAAAAAGAGGTTGAGAATCACTGTCTTAAAGAGAAAGGAATGAAAAAAAAAACCTGTTATAAGCATTTTACAACTGGATTCAGATTGAAGGTCAAAGGTGATATGGAAAATCATTACGGATGTATAACCACGTAAAAATCAATTGTGTTTGAAAAATTTTTTGAAAGAAATTTCTAGCGCATTCCAAAAGATATACACTAAAATATTTGTTCCTAAAGATGCCTAAAAAACAGTAACTTTACCATTATATATTATACTATTAAAAATAATAATATACAGCCATTATTGAGAACTCAAGCAAGTACTGTTTCTTTTGAAAGAAGACATTAGTTTTCAAAAGGCTTTGATTTTTTTATTCAATACGAAATCTACGAAAAAATGTCATAATATCGCAAAACAGACTAAAGGGAACTCCAAAATTCCCAGCGTGTCTGTATTTTGTAACATTTTTCCTGAATCCTTCGGACCCAAAATTCGTCCAGAAAGGTATCATTTAAAATGAGAGTTGAACAAATAGTAAAAGTGGAGGCATCTCGGATCATATGTGTATTGTTCTTGTTTGCAATCTTTGTCTCACAGTAAGTAAACCAAAACGAAAATAAATAATACACATTTTACTTTGTTTTCACGTACGAATATTATTTTAACCAAGTCTATCATTTTTAACCTGTAGCTTAGCTTAAGGGACCCATTTTTCTAATTCCCTCTTTAGAACGAGAAATTTCATACTCCCTTTGTAAGACATCCTTTGTGTGTGTATATATATATATATATATATATATATATATATATATATATATATATATATATATATATATATATATAAATGTATACATATATATATATATGTGTGTGTGTGTGTGTGTGTGTGTGTGTGTGTGCGTGTGTGTATATCCTCATTCTTGGGCCCGTATTCTTGGGATACATGCCATCCTTTCCCTTATGGGGTGCCATAAGGGAAAGGTTAAAGTACTCTGGAGCTAAATGTGAGTTTGTTTCTTGCCTCGTCGATGGAAAAATTAATAAATCAGTTCTAAGACATTATCATGTTACGTTAGATGTACAGCTATATAGTAGGCTCAAAATTCACGATATCAAGATTCCCGGACGTTAGTCCATAAGCGTGCTGAACCTGAAGACCAGAGGCTGCGTAGCAATACCTGCAAACCCAGCCGAAGGTTTATTTCCCCTGTTTGGTTCATTATTAGTATGGGCCTGGCCGGTGGACGGACAGTACAAATCTGCCGACCTATTGGGGCAACCCGGGGCCCATAAATAAACATGAGTAATAATATAATAATAGTAGGCTACAAATATACTTAAAAATATCCACTATTACGTTAATACACTAATAGCTATAATTAAACAATTTCTTAGGCTCGAGGTAGCCTAGCACTATTTAATAAATCGCGTCGTCTTTCTGTGCTGAGGGTGCTCGGATCGAATCCTGATGCACGCCGTTAAATACCTCCTTATCTAAGCAAGATATGGGCACGTTACCGGAAATACCGGAATTGTTTAATCTCTGAGGTCAGAGAGGGTGGGAGAGGGTACTACCCACTCCAGATGTCGCTCATGGGGGTGCTCGGTTAAAATTGAGGGGGAAACTAGATAACACGAACTCCGACCATTGTGGCATTATGTAAACAGGAGCCTATATGGACCTGGTCTGGAATTTCCAGCCAGGGGGCATTAGAAACAACAACAACAAACAATATATTTTTCCTCCATGAATACAAAGTATTTCTTCTAACAAAAGGCGCATTCCAAGGAAGACATATCGCTATTGAATATATCATCAAAATAAATATTGCAATAAAATCTGTAATATTTCACCTTCCTTCTTCTCTTTTAACATGTCTTTTTATCGACCCTTCCTTATAACATTTTACTAGAGTTCCCAACTGTTATATTTCCGTCCAAGTGAATTACAAGCATTGCATAAAATAAGTATTATTTTAACTCACAACTGGCAGCATTCGATTTTAACTTCTTGATGAATTCTTGGATTACTAGAGGATTCTTAAGTAAGTCCTTGAGTAAATTACGGAGTTCTGAATAAGTGAGGTTTTTTTTTTTATTAGATTCTAAAAATTACGTGAAATGACTATAACGACGTATATTTCTCTACGCTTTACGATTTGTATGCGGGTAAACTCCCACCAAAATCCTAATTTATGCTTTAAAGAAATGCATCACGTATGCATGAGCTTTTCGGTGTATTGGCCTATTAAAATGTGATGGAAAATAATTTCATTCCACTATTACATTCCGGAAATACCTTTTCAAAAACTTATCGATCGGGAACTTCAAAATGCATCTTTGCTATTTTCCAATAATGGAAAGTTCTAAAACCGACAGTTTCAATCGATTTTTTTTGGTCGCTTTTATTACATTTTTGTTTTGATTATTATTACGCAATATATCAATGAAAGCGTAACCTTATACTTTCAAGACCTTTTAATGAGAATCATTATCGGACACTTAAGACGAGCTTGTTTCTATGAAAAGAAATTGTTTGTCAATTTCTAAACATATCAATTTTTAAACTCTCCTTAGCAACAAATTTAATATCGAATCATATATGAATGTTATGCGAAGAGTCCATAAGAAAAGCGGACTCTTGAACGTTTGCTAGAAAACTTGATAAACAAAACACTCCAATTTAGCAATTTAATATGAAAATTGGTACAAATACTGCAAAAGGAGTCAGGATATAGTCATAAAAGCATTGCCCCTTTAATAACTGGATGACAAAAAAATTACTTGAAACAAGCTCTATCGTTGTAGCACTTCATGCGTCAGCTTTTATCTCTTCGAAATAGACAATGTGCCAACTAGCTTTGGAGTTGATTTGACGTATCAGCGATGAAAATTCTTGTGAATAGCTGTATAGCTTCCTAAAGAGCAACTTTAAGCTCCTCATTCCAGACGAGACACAATGGGTTGACAATATTTAGTCAAAGATTTTGGGGCCTAAATCTAGAGGACAAATGAAAATTCCTGTGAAATATTGGTCATAGCTTCCAAAAGAGCAACCGTTTAGATCCTTAGTCTTGACGTGACACAATGGGTTGACAATATTTAGTCGATAATTTTGGAGCCTAAGTCTAGAGGACAAAGGAAAAATTCTGTGAAATATTGGTCATAGCTTCCTAAAGAACAACGTTTAGCTCCTTAGTCTTAACGAGACACAATGGGTTGACAATATTTAATCGAAGATTTGGGACCTTAACCTAGAGACAAACAAAAATTTCCCCATGCGGAAATGGCGTCATTGTGACGTATATTCTTAATCGTGACAATTTTTTTCATTCCTTTTTCTTCTCTATTATCCATCATTTGAAGGCCTTACTTGACTAGTGGGCCAACTCCATTTTTGTTCATTTTGAGATATAAAGCCCTAAAGTCTAATGACTACTGAAAAATGACTGCTGAAGTCAGATTTGTAGTGGTCTCTGTTGGAAGCAGAAATAATCTCGAGGTGTACCAGTTTAAAAATACGATAGAAATGACTTGTATAAACACGAAAGCGAGGCTAACTCCATTTTTTTTAAAGTGGAGTTAGCCCACTATCCAAATAGGGCCTTAATTTTGATCCAGTTGTTTTTCGACTTTTTCATTCTGTATGCCATTTCTTGTATTCCAATTCTTTTCCAGTTTTTTCCCCTTGATTTCTTCAAACATTTCTCATTTTAATATAATTACGTTCCTTTTCTTGTTCTAGTTCTGCGCCCACCCCAACGTCCAGCAGCTCTTGGCCTCCATCTGGTATGAGGGCCTGCCGGGGTTCCGACGCAAGAACATCTTGCTGCAGTGCCTCGACATCTGCCGGATCGGGCTCCTGTTTCCCTTGTATTCCGTCTCTTACATCTTAGCGCCGCATTCCGAAGCGGGTAGAACCCTGCGAAAGCCTTTCATCAAGTTCATCTGTCACTCTGCCTCGTACGTCACCTTTCTCTGTAAGTAGCACATTCATACACTCCTGGGGATAAAAAGTCGGGTGCTTCCCGAGAAGCGACAAGCGTTTGAAGCGAATTTTGTGTGACCCAACAGTAACGCTTCGAAATCGTGCCACTACTGATTTGAGAACTAGGTATGCGGTTTTAGCCGGAGATGGATGGATTTATAAAAGGAACAAGGGTCATTCAACCTCATTTTTTTTAAATCTCAATATTTTACTCTATATACAAAATGAGAATAATTAATATTGTTTTTTTACTACGTCGAAGGCACTTATAATTCACAAATAATTATTCCATGAAAGAATAAGAACTGTTTTTCAAAAAAAATTCTTCAAAATTGCTAGAATTTTTCAAAATGCTCCATGTGCCTTAATTTTCATCTGGTTTCTTCCAAATTTTTCACGATTTTTAATTAAGGTATTTGTCACAAAACTATGCATTATTTTTCAAAACCACAAATAATTTTCAAATTTATAGACCATGAAATAAACTAGAAATATGCAAAAACATTGAAAAAATAACATGTTTAAAAAAATTATTTTTGACTTTTGATTTATACAAAAAAAATTCAATGCACACGTATGTTATATACACTCATGTCCATAAATTAAGTATAATTCATAATCACAGGGAAATCGAACTCTAAAATAAAAATTTCACCTGCAGAATTATCACACACATCTTCAAAATAATATGCAAATTACAGGAAGCCACCAGCTGACGCCGATAGTCCGTCACAATGACGAGTGTAAGAGAGGGGTATATAAGGAATGGTGGCAAAGAAGTAAAATTGTTCACAAGCGTTCCGTAAGCCGCTCAGTGCCATAACCGAATAGTTATGAAACAGAGGACGCATGTGGATGATTTTTTACGTGGTACAATAATCGGCCGCCTGGAATGTAAGCGTACTCAGATGGTAGTATCCGAGGAACTTCGAATTGCCCAAAGTGTCATCTATAGGCTTTGGCAACGATTCCATGATGATGGAAATATCAGTAGACGTTACAGTACAGGTCGCCACCGAGTTACAACGCCGAATGAAGACCGGTATTTGAAAGTAACTGCCAAAAGAAGCAGACGGAGCACAGCATCTCATCTGTCTCGTCAGCTCTCTGCAGCCACGGGTACCACAGTTTCAAGGCAAACCGTGAACAGACGTTTGGTGAAATATTGGTCTACAGCTCAGATTCAAAATATTAGAATAATTGAGAAAAAGTAATAAGAAAGAAATTATTTTCCATTTATTTATTTTTGATACTAAGTAAATGCAATTAAATTTCTTATAAATTAAATCTGGAATGTTTAGATAAGATTTTAACATTTACAAAATATAAAATACAAAAAATTAGGTATACAACAGCTTTCTGAAACACATCAAAATATTAGAATAAAATTTAGATTGGTTCAAAATATTAGGATATTTTATTTTATGCAAAAATATTACCTTATGAATATGAAGTAAATAGTAGTTAATATTTTGTAGCATCCCCTTTAGCTTTAATAACAGTGTACAATCGATCTTGCATACTATATACAAGGTGTTTACAAATATTTCTATCAATATTAGCACAAATAAACTTTATACGTGCCACTAACTCAGTTTTACTTGAAGGAGGATTTTCTTGGAGTTTTTTCTTCGTTATACCCCATAAGTTTTCGATGGGATTAATGTCTGGTGAGTTTGGTGGCCAAGGAAGTACCTTAATTTTACGTTGGCGGAACCAATTCTTAGTTGACACCGAGGTATGCAGTGACGCTAAATCTTTTTGAAAGATGACATCATCTTCAAAAAAATCTTCTGATGATGGAATCATGTAATATTCCAAAATTTCTTGATATATCTGAGAGTTAACCTTTTTGTAGACGAATCATAACTTTCCAGGTCCTTCTGCACTCATGCAACCCCAAACCATGACACTAGCAGCAAATTTTACCGAACGTTTAAGGCATTCTTTATCAAATGCTTCTTGCTTCATTCTCGAAACTCGAATACCTTGACTACCATATGAAACACAAAACATACTTTTATCACTAAATAATATTTTTTCCTATCTTCTTCGCTCCATAAACGTCTTGATTTACACCAATTCAATCTTATACGCTTTTATTTTGCAGTCATGAGAGGTTTTGTTTTCGGTACATGAGATTCAAACTTAAATTTATGGAGACGTCTTAATGTTGTCGATTTAGAAACTTCAACTGCTTCTTCTTTTCATTTTCGGTGCAAGAATCGCACACTTTTAAAACGGTTTTTCTTAACTATACTCTTCAGTTTCCTGTCATCTCTAGCAGATGCTTATGGTTTTCGGCCACCATTTCAGCGATTATTTTGAAATTTTCCATTTTTTTAATATTGTGTTAGTATTTTACTAACGCTTGATTGCGAACAATGCAAATAATTCACTATATAACATTGATTTTTACCGTGCCGATACAAATCAACCATACGAAGTTTAATAGACTCAGGAATATCACTCACACGACCCATTTTAAGACAAAAAAGCAAACAAACTGCAAAAAGAATACTTATTTTAAGTAAAATCATCTGAATTTAATCAATGATGCCACCAGTTATGAATTGGTGATAATTAAAGGAGAATTAATGTGAAATATTCTAATATTTTGAACCACTTGAATAAATATTCTAATAATTTGACTTTTCAAAATATTTTTTTTTTCAATTAATCTTTACAAAATGATATTAATTTTAAGATAATAAATAAGTTTAATCAGCAATAAGTTCTTAATAAAAATATCATTTGCATATTTGCATTAAAAGACATTAAATTACCAAAGGATATTTTCAATTTGTAAAAAAATATAATTATTCTAATATTTTGAATATGAGCTGTATATGCTCGCAGGCCTGTCAGATGTGTTCCGCTCACGGCAACTCACTGTCGGCAGTGATTAGTCTGGAGTAGAGAACATGCAATGTGCACATCCTCAGAGTCGGCTTGTGTGATGTTTTCTGACGAGTCCAGGTTTAGCTTGCAGTCTGATTCACGTCGGACTTTCATATGGAGAACGCCAGGTACCCGTTACCACCAAGACAACATCATTGAACCACACCGTTACGGTGGTGCAGGATTGCTAGTTTGGGGTGGAAGTATACTGGGCTTCAGAACAGATCTGCATGTTCAGATCGGAACCATGAACGGCCACATTTATCAGGACATTATTGTGGAACAACATGCACGTTTGTTTAGGGGTGCCATAGGTGCAAAATTTGTGTTTATGGATGACAACGCTCGTCCTCACCGAGCAAACAGCGTAAACGAATGCCTTCAATCCGAGGATATCACCCGTATGGAATAGTCAGCATTCTCACCTGACTTGAATCCGATAGAGCATGTTTGGGACATGCTTGGACGACAATTTGCATCCCGTCAACCACCTTCTACATGTGTACCAGAACTGGGGAGAGCATTGCTTGCTGAGTGGAGTAATCTTCTCCAAGATCAGCTCGATAATTTGATACTCAGCATGCCTAGGCGTTGTACGGACTGTATTTCATCGCATGGGAGACATATAATGTATTAACCATCATACCAACCATGTAATATTAAGTTTTTGTAAAGGAGATATTTTTTACAATTGCTCCAGGGAGCAAAAATCGTAGTTTTTATGAATGGTATCATACATACACCATCTTTTTTTGTTCTTTATCTTTTGTTTAATAAATGGGCTTTATGAATAAGTCACATTTGTTTTGTTTCTGAACCTTTATTTGCCGGAGCTGGCATTATCCTTAATTTATGGACATGAGTGTATATATATATATATATACAGGGTGCGGCAGAAAAAACATTCTGATTTGGAACGTCAGTAACAAAAATACAAAGCAAGATAGAGAAAGAAATCTTTTATACCTGAGAAAATTTAAAAAAAAATTATTTATTATTAATTATTACTTTATTATTATTATTTATTTTATGTATTTATTAATTTATTTATTTATATCATCGGAACGTTCTTTCACCCTGTATATATATATATATATATATATATATATATATATATGTATATATATATATATATATATATATATATATATATATATATGTATATATATATATATATATATATATATATATATATATATATATATATATATATATGTGTGTGTGTGTGTGTGTGTGTGTGTGTGTGTGGTAAACCCTGTTTTTTATTTTGTTTATTTCTTTATTTAAATAGCAAAGAAATCCTTGTTTGGAATTCTAAGAGTCTTCAATATATTCAAAAATAATTAATTATTCTCATTCTGTATATAGAGTTAAAAATTGAAAATTGAACTTTTGGGTTGAAGGTCCTTTGTCCCCTTAAAATAAACAGGGTAGAAAGTTAAAATTACGCAAATTTACTGAGGATGCATTCTTCTCCCTGCGAATAAACCCAAGAGTGTAAAATTAGAAATTTATTATGTTTTGGCTATATGTGAAATTCCTTCATAAGAGGATAGATCCCCGTTTGGTGGAAAAAACACCTAATATTAAAGTAAGGTATTCGACCACTTTTGAAACGCCGATTTCTATGAAAATTCCGAAATTATTTTATTTCTGTCTTTTAAAGAATGTAAATTTTTGTTTCTAAATCTGCTTTTATTTTTCTGTATGATCATTAGAAATGAAATGATAGCTATTGAAAAAGAAGTCAAAGCTGTCAATTTTATTACAAGTGAAAACTTAAGTATCTTGTGTACTTAGTGTTTTCTGAAGAACTTGTTTATCATTAAAAATGTAAACGACTATTGTCATGACTCAAAATATAATCATGCTATGTCTATGAAATTTTTCAGGTACATTTTTTATAATTATTAACCCCTTAACGATCGCATAATTTTCACCAAAACGGTAATAAAAGTGGCTATTTTTTCCGTAGGATTCCATTTATTTCTTCATCTGCCACATCTAGTTAAAAAAATCATCCCCATTTACATTATAAATAGTCAGATGCTGTCATCTGGTATGCAAAATAACAAATGAAAAATTTTCAGGGTAAATGAAATGGATTGTTTTTAATCTTTTTGGTGCGTTACTTTTAAACACTTCAGTCCGGAAATATCAAGGGTACGAGAAGGCGAAACCTCACCCTGTAATTTTGACGGGGGCGAGAAGGAAGAGGTTAGGAATGTAATGAACATGGATGAATACAAATTTGGTTCTAAGTCTATTATTTGTTGATTTACAGTTGCATTTATCAAAAAACTCACGA
This sequence comes from Dolomedes plantarius, assembly GCA_907164885.2. Classification (NCBI taxonomy): domain Eukaryota; kingdom Metazoa; phylum Arthropoda; class Arachnida; order Araneae; family Dolomedidae; genus Dolomedes; species Dolomedes plantarius. Next base: position 92,328,545 of record OU015495.1, read on the forward strand.
ACAAATATTTGAAATTTTACATGTAATAGCATATAATCACCTGTATGACTTTTAGATTTCAAAATATCGGTTAGCTTTTAGGTCATTACACTTCCGACTGTTTTACGTGATATGATAAAAAGAAATTAAGTATATATGCATAACTTCTTTTTGTAGACCTAGAACCGTTTATGTAAATACTATTTACTCAATTTCGACAAAAAAAAATCCTCAATTTTGTAAAACGTTGCAAAGTTCTATTGTTTCCTCATTTTCGTATTTTGGTGCTATATTCCTTCGAAATATAAGACAGAAATTTTCACAAGTACAGTTTTTGAAAAAACGTCTCCGAACTTAGTCGGAGGCGTTTAAACGATGATTTCTTGTTATGTTGCCACCTTATTAACGTTGATACCGCCTTGTTAACGTTGGCACCTAAAACGATGTTTTCTTTGCTCGCGATCTCTTACTAGGCAATATATCTCAAAATACTTTAAAATATAGGACAACTTTTATTAATAGCTTTATCGCACGTAAAAAATGAAGAAAAAAATCATATTATAATGCTTTAGAGCGTTATAACAAAAGCTTAGAGGTTACTGATTGGATATTATATTTTATCCAAACAATAATTGAAGCACAGGATTATACTTTGCGTAATATTGAGTTTTTAATAAACAAAACAGAATATTATGATAAGTTTAAAAATATACTAAACATACGGCAAGAAAAAGTAATAAAAAGAATTTTTGAAAAAGGAGAAGGTTTTAAGGGAGGTCTAAGTGCTAAAAATTGTATAAATATTGCTAAAACTTCTAAAGATACTGCTACAAGAGATCTTCAAGAATTAGTAGAAAGGCAGGCATTTACTAAAATTGGAGAACTTAAAGGCACAAGATATAATATTAATTTGCTATAAATACTTTTTTATAGATGCTCGCTTTTAGCTAGGATAATATCAATCCATGCAACAATACCGTCCTAAAATATATATTATTAGGCTTACCATTTCCTATAAAAACGCCTTTGAGCTTAATATATTTTGAAGATAAAGAGTAGTATTCTAGATATAATTTTTATGTAAAAAAAATTGTATAAATGGTAATTATTCTTTATTTCTTTGCAAGTGATGTTAAAAAAAAGGGAATGTACTTGCACTCATTATTTTCATAGTTGTAGGTCAACAGGATATCATTTGATTATTATTTCAAAGTAAGCTTCTAAAAATATACTTGTTTCAAAAGATAACATGAAGATGCGCTTTTCAACAGTTTGAATAGAGTCCCATTTTAGAAATATATATCATAAATCTGGTGTTTCCCATTTGGAAACACGATCCGGCCGATTTCAGATTTTGTGTTCGGTGAAAACGGCCGTACAGTTCCAATTCATCATCTGACTTGAGAGCGAAAGCGGAAAGAAAGATGTTATTTATCTTTTCGCATCTAGATGATGGATGCCGATTATAGCATTAATTAATCAACGGCAGTGAAAACTCATTTGTTGAAATAAGTTTCAAAAGAAAAGATGGCCTCTGCATTTACATGATCCTCCATCATCTTTTATGTAGAGAATGCGTTCATGGCTGCAAAAGATTTTTTTTCTTCTCTTTCGTTCAGGTAACTAATTTTAACAGAATTTACGATGACGTATTTTAAAAATAAAAATTGCGGGCAACACATTGTGTGTCTAAATGTCATACAACAGCTGTTAAATAATTCATAAATTCCTTATTAACGTCCTATTAAGGTGCCAGAAAAACATTTTTGTAATTTTTCGCTTAATATTTATGCTTAAGGAATTTACTGTTCCAGTATGACAAGTAACTTTTCCAAGTGACGTAAATGATGAGAGTTTTATAGGGCAGACTAAATGACAAACAATTAAACTTTTCTGTTTCCCAAATGTTCCAGTTTTTATAAGATAATAAAAGAGTGATTATGATTCATTAATTCCTGATTAAAATATTTCTTACGTGTGAGAACAAATTTAATATAACATTCCAGAATATAAAGAAATTCTCATAAAATTTGTAGCTCCTTAAAAAGAAAAAGTGCGGATATTGCATTACGAGTCTAAATGTCAAAAATTTGTAATTAAATTAACCATAATTTCCTGATTAAGGTGTTATTAAGGAGTCAGAAGGAACTTGGAGTATTTTTCCCTTGGTTTTATAGACGCTGAAAGAATGTGCAGCTTTCATTGCAAATCATTTTACCATGTAAATTAGATAAAAAGACATAAATAAGGGAAAGCAAATGACAAAAGATTTAACTCTTTTGATTCGGGAATTTTCAAGTTTTATCTTGTTATTGAACAATGGTAACGTGTTTCGAAAACTTAGATTTACGACATGATAGCATTTAAATGAACTAAAACGTGAACGCTTTGCCTTTAACGACGAATTTAAGACAGCTCACTTTTAAACAGTTTATAAGTATCAGAACATTATTTTAAAATACAGATAATATATCGCATATATGCCACGTAATTTAAAGACATGCTCAAATCTAAGTAGAAACGTCTGCACTTAGTTACATATATATGGAGTTGACAATTTTAAGGTAACTCCTACCAGCTGACGTAGATCTTTTGCTGCCAAAAGTGGGAGAAAATCGAAAGTGTGTCCACCTTTGTAAAGTTTACCTTTTTTATCTGTATCAAAATCTGTAACATGACCTGGTGACGAAAAAGAAAGGACTTTTTAGCATTTTCATTGCGAGGTCATTCCGGTAAAGACTTCCCGGTATTTCCTTGCCGGTAACGACTTCTTAGCCAGGACTACTGCTGAGGAGTGCTTGAGCCCTTGTGAGACTCATACTTTTAGCCAGATTTACTCCCTTAAGAAGACAGAACTAAACCATCTTGGGAGAACTCCTCCGTACCACCCATGGTACTCTGGAAGAAGACCGGGTGGATCTTTCCAGCTTAAGCCTAGAAAATATCAAACAGTCTTCTCGCGCTTCATGAGTGGCCATATTAGAGCACTCACTTTTCGGCAGGGTCAGAATATGTCAGCAGGGTCACATGGCCTCCCCTGCCCATCGTTTGGCTTGTTTGGGTTTTACAAACGGGACCCTCTACTGTTTTTAGACTTTTTAGAAACTTTTGGTTTCATGGACATTGTCTAGCCTTGCTAGACAATCTGCGATTAGTAAAAACAACAACAACAGCAACAACATGATCTGTAAATTTTGAACTATGCTGTGATATCAGTTTAAAAATTTGATAAAACGTGACCTTGATTCCTTTAGATTTATTGGCCTACCGACCGGACATCCTAAAAGATTAATATGTGCGACAACTGGGAGGAATCCTCCTGTATTATGGCTTTTACTCAGTAAGCAACACAGATACGCTACAGCGGAAATCAAATTCGCCAGGAGATTGACACGGACACGACGAGTTAAAAACAAGGCATCCATCACCGTTCTCTACTATAATTTGAAACGATATGTGATAGTTCCTGACAGAGGGTAGCTTAAAAAATAAGTTGTAGTTGGAATATTTAAATACCATCCAATTGTTTAAACGTACATGCCTCTAAACATGTCTGACGCTACGAGGTGTCGAAGAAAATCTCTTTTGAAAATGCTTGAAAACTTTTCCGAATGTTCAAGAAATGGATCAAGTTTGTGAAAACTTGGGATTGGATATTTTTCAAACTGGTATTATTCACTTTTGAATGCGAAGCACAGATATTTGAGATACGATATTCAACAGTACTACTTTTACATAAATCGGACTGTTTAAAAGGACACACGGGCACATGCACAATTATATATATTGTAAAACCAAACATCACTGACAAAAGTAAATGAGTTCAAAAGTAAAATCTCTTTCAAAAGAATTTGACTTGAATAAGACTTTAGGGAAAAAATCATTCAGCACGAACCTCCAGGCAACTTATATCTAAATTTCTGTATTTCCTTCTATTTCTTTTACAATATTTATTGAATGACAAAATAAACGCTGGCCTTTTTTTATAAAAGAGGGAAAGGTATTTTCTTTAATACATATCATGTGTAAGATATATAGAAAGTGGATTCTCATAAACAATGCGAAGGGGAAAAAAGTATAAATCTCAATTTCACTTTTTTTGTGTCGTAAAGATTTCGCAAATACTTAAGGCAAACATTTCGTGGAATCTTTTAAATTTTGATATGAATTCTTCCTAACATTCTTTTGTGTTCCTCTTGCTGAAAGAAAGAGTATTTCATCCATATTTCATTCCACGTGGAAAAAAAGTCTTAAGCGTTTAAAGCATCTAAAGAGATGAAAGCTTAGAAAATCCTTCAAGATTTGTTTGCATTACAAAATACGTCAAAAATCAGTCTATACACTTGTAAAAAGTATATCAGGATCAGGAGTTACCCTTTTTTTAATTATTTTTCAAGCTGCGTATAAAGTGTGAATATTCTTTATCCTTTATCACATCATTTCTTTTACATGTAAAGATTTTTAATACTTTCAGGGGCAAAAGTTTTATTCCTAGATGAAAATTTTTCCTGCATATGCCCGAATTTGGTAAAGCATTGGATTTATGGCTAACTAAAATACACGCTTAAGAACATTCATTCCAAATGCTATCAATCTTAACCTATTTTAACTGACTGAACAAAACCCTTTCTTAATATTAATTAAAATAGTTTAATTGTAAAAGCCTTAAACTGACAGCTAGCATACAAAGCTAGAAGCATTCATTCCAGAAGTTACAAAATCTCAACGTGTCTTAATTGACAAAAATACCCTCTTAATTTCGGTAGACAATAGCTGAATGAATCGTTGTCACTAACATAAAAATATTTCTTTGGTAATATTATAAGTGTGACATTGTTGATAATTAAGCCACTCTTGTTCCAAATTGGTTAAGTCCATAAAAACAATAATTACAAGATAAAATAGAACTTTTCATATACCATGTTTTCAAATTTTCTGTTGAATCATATAAACTTGACAATTCTATGTATTAATGAATACTTTTTAAAAAAATTTTTGATGAATTATTCCATCAACTTGAAAGAAAACGAAGTTAATTGGAAGTTAACTTGCATTTAATTTTTTGTTCCCGTTCCGGCCGATAGATGGCTACACCAGTCTACAAAACAAAATTAACTGAAAATAACTTAAAGTTAATTCAATTCTGATTAAAGATGGCTAAAAGTATCAAAAAATGCATTGTCATCGTGTTCTGAGCTATTCTAAAAGTTTCAAATGTCTAGCTAATCGGGAAGTTAGCTTAAAATCAATTGCAAGATTCGTACTAGACAAAAACACAAACACACTCACAAACAAACAAGAAAGCGAGTTAATAAAAACATGGGAAAAGTGGAGAAAGTGATAAAATAATGTACATTGTTTTAAATATAAATTCAAATAAACATTGTAGATAGAATGTATTATTGCACATGTAGCTTTTAACTGACGACCTATAAAATTTATACGATTTAATATCCTTGGAGTAATCGTCATTATTATTATAATTTTTGCGTGACTAAGGGACTTAACCGATTTGGCAAGCGTAAAAATGTAATAACATCACATTCAGTTTTCAAATTATATTCTTTCTACAGAAAAAAATTGAAATAATTGTTTACTAATTCACCAGACTTATTTCCGCAGCAGTTAGACCGTAACTGTCTAATTTATTTTACTTGAACTCAAATATTTAAAAAATATTTTGAGCAACATCAGACTTTTCAGGGGGAAATTAATCTTTGCACTTGAGGTTTGACTTCATAAAATATGCTCTTAGTCGCCGAGGGAGTGAGTCTGTTAATTTAATTTTGCTGACAAACGCATTTAGGAACTATCGCAGAAAACGCTTTCTCCTGAATGATATAAGAACTTGATATGGAGCTCTCTTTCTGCCTATTTTCTTTATCAGCTACAAACTTAGAAGAAATAAAGCATTGATCGATGGCTGTAAACCCTGGGGATAACGTTAAAAAGTGAATTATACGAAGAAAGGCAAGAATTTTAAACTCCTGTACGCACAGATAAGAATCACATTCAATTTTTTATATACTGCCATTAAAACCTAATCCCATCTATTTTTAGAATATATGACAGGAGATATGATTTTAAAGTAGATTCGATCTCTCTTGAAAAACATTTTTAATTATATTGCAAATCTATAATTTTTGAAAAAGTTTAAACATACAAAAAATTTTAAATACGGCTTAACGATATAGTTTATAATATCAATTTATATCAACATTTAGTAATATTGGATAATTTCAAATGAACATTTTCTCATGTTTAAAACAGTATAGATCCGGAGTGTCCAAACTTTTGGCTTACACAGACCACACTGAGTGTGGAGAAATAGCCTCAGGCCACTTATAAAATATATACAAGTTCATTCATACAAATAACAAAGATTCCTTTATCTTTTATCTCATAATAAAAAAGAGAGGAATATAAACTTAAAAGGAGTGGTACATTTGACTTTGTTTTTGTAAACTATTGCTTCAATATCTGGTTCGATGGAAGAAGTTGTAATACATCGTGAATTCTTGAAGTTTCTCATCAGCAATTTTTACCATGTTTTTATTAACTCGCTTTCTTGTTTGTTTGTTTGTTTGTGTGTTTGTCCAGTACAAATCTTGCAATCGATTTTTAACTAATTTCCCGACTAGCTAGACATTTGAAACTTTTAGAATAGCTCAGAACACGATGACAATGTATTCTTTTAATACTTTGAGCCGAAAAAATCCGCAAGGTGGCGCTTCGATCGAATTCAATGCTTGCACTTTTGCGTAACGGCGGCGTTTGACGATTTTGAAAACAGAATACATATGAATTT
>OU015495.1:92340331-92370331 GCA_907164885.2 Dolomedes plantarius
ACTGAAAATAGTACAAAGAAGAAAAAATAGCTTTCCTTGGTAGCTTTGTAAAGGCTTCTTAAAACTTACAACTCATTTAAAGAAACATTTTCGTTAGAAATGATTTTTACTGTTATAAGCAAAGCAGGCTGTCAGGTAACTTAACAAATAAGGTTTGAGTTCCTTAGTAATATAGATACTTTACCCATAAACTAATCCCCAAAGCGTCTAGTCGATGCTTAACATCTTAAAACATCTCTAACTAACTCCATTTATTTTCTATCATATACATTTTCTAGAGCCTTGCACTCATTAATAGGGGGGATTTTCCGTTACATAAGATCCAAAAAGTAAAAGTATATAGTAATAAAGATGCTTATCAGAAATTGCCTTTCCTCGATGCATTAAAACTGCAGTAGATTAAGCCATATATCAATTTAGTACAGAAATTTTTCCCTCAGACTGAGATAAAATCTTTCTTTATTATAAAGGAGATGGGAAAAAAGTCTAGAAAGCTTTAGATTGCGTGATGTGTATTCTAAATTGTAGTGAAAACAATCTAGTTTTCATTCTCGGCCAGCAAAAAGTGTACAAAGCTAAATTGATGGCAGAGAAAATGAGCAGTCCAGAAATTTTCCTCTGGTCTTAATCTTGAAAGAATGATTTATCTCACTGAGTATAAGATTTTCCAATCCCCTTTAGTAGGGTTTCCCTAAACTGATATTTTAGTTAAATCTTAGAAATAAATATCAGAATTTCAATGGGAAAGAAATTTAATATTCAAGTATTTATTTAAAATTATTGCATTAAATGTGTGTTTTTGACGATACATGTGAATATGAGATTTATCTTGGATTAAAGGCTTCTTAAATGACTGACTCCTCTCGCAACAATAAATGAGATCCTTTTGCAGATGACCTCCACTCTTTGAAGTCAATATCCTAACTACTAGACCAGGCATGTCCAACCCACGACCCGCGAGCCGCATACTGCGCTGAACTGCGAGTAATGCGACCCCACAAGATCGTAAATCAAGAAGAATCATTAGCACTACTTACATTTGCGAACTGCTGTTTTCAAAGATAAGTCACATGAAGAGTAAAATTAGGAAAAGTATTTCTGTTGAGCACCTTAAGAACTGAGAACTGCAACCATTGAAGGCAAATTCTCATCATTCAATGCGGCCCAGGCAAGGGAAAAGGTTGAACACCTATGCACTCACTATACCAAGGATTCCCAACCGGGTGCAGTTGAACCCCTTGGGGGTTGATGGAAGTTTAAAAAGTTTCTATAGTATTTTAGGGGTCTATTGGGGATCTATGATAAAATTTTCTCTCAAAATTTAATTTTTTAGGAATGTAATTATTAGATAATAATATTCGTTTTAATGTGTATAAATAGAGATTTGCATAAGCAGGAGTGATCCACGCATCTAAAGTCGAATGTCATGACGCTTTTGAATATGCCTCGAATGCCGCAATCGGCTTTCATTTGTGTACCAACACTAGGCAGAACTGGAGAAATCCACTGGATCTTAAACAGACTATGGGTCCTCCCGATGCAACCAATCAGAAGCAGTTTCGCTTTTCTTTTGGCGATGTTTGTACAATTACAATCTGTGTTTCTGAAATCTTGTTTATATTTGCGAAATTAAAACTGAAAATAGCACAAAAATAATAAAACATAAACCCAATGAACCACTTTTTCTAATTTTTTGTTCATATTCTTAGTCAAATCTTTAAATGTTTTAAGTGCAATTATTAGTATTATAATTATTATCTTGTATGCTGCATATTATAGAGAAAAATGTGAGGGGGTCGATGAAGAAATTTATCCTTTTAAAAGGGGTCTATGTAGGAAAAAGTTTGGCAACTCCTACACTAGACCATCTCGGCAATGTAAGGAAATATCACCTTCTTAATATAATTTCCTTCATATTTTGCCCTACTTTCTTTAAGGGACTTAATGCACAAAATGTTGGTTTTGTGCTCCAAGAAGTCACTGTTTGGAGCTAGGTAACTTTTTTAAACATAATTTTATTGTAATTTTTCAAACGTGATTATTTAAATTATATTATTTTCAAACAGTTCTACACTGTTCTTTCCATGGTCGAACTTCATGATTACGATCACCTTCCAGGAATAGGAATCTAACCCTCAATCTCTGAATTTCCATAGCATTTCTTCTATAGCCCCCAATCTTTGAACTTTCCATAGCAGTTTAACCACTGGACCCCATTAGTAGTGTAGGAGGATCTCATATTCTAAACATCATGTCTTAAAATATCACTCCTTCCCGCTGATTAACAAATTTTCGTCTATTCTTTATACACCAAATATTTTTGACAAGGCAAAATATTGACAGACTTTTTCCCTCTCAAGACATTTATTGAGATAATTATTATTTGTAGCACACTTAATCTTTTGCTTCTTTATAACTTAAAACTTACTATTATCTGAACTATAATTATGTCACTAATGATAGTTTGTGAGGTAATGATAGTTTAGTTTTAAAACTTGTTCACGTGTTAAATCTTTCTTGTATTGTTTACATTTGCAAGTTAACAACGAATATTGAATTTATTTTCCTCATTGTGATTTATAAAATAACCATTAACACACACATCATTTTAGATATTAAAAAAATCTGTCAATGAAATGAGTTTTAAAAATTTTTTAAATATTGGATATTCATAGCATTTGTGAATGAGCAATACCTGTAAGTCTTCCATTCCAAAATTCTTTACCTTTCTTGATAGTCTTTAATATTGGTTAAATGTTACTTCTTGGTCTTTAATTTTGTTTATGTGTCGAGTACATATGGTGAAATAAGGATTTTAATGGGTTTTATTATCTCTATTCTTTCCTAAACAAGAACTATTTTTTTTGGTTAGAAATTACGATTTCCGTAAGAAATTAAATTTTTCTACACTCTCCCTTCTCTAAAAGACTGAGATATAAGAACATTTGTATTCCACCCTTTGTGTCTGCTATACGTTCTAAGTCATAATTGACTTGTATTAGCTATTGTTAAAGTTAATTCACAGATCATTTTAATAACGCGAGATTCTAGTTTATAACAGGTGCAAACATCGGCTCAATTCCTATCAACAAAAATGAATAATGCCCTGAACTTCTGATTAATACACTGAAGGCTAGGAATACACCGAAGAATTTATCCCAAGTTCTCTATTATAGGAATAGGGAATGAGGTTAGAGAACCCAACATGGATAAATGACTTCTCAGAATAAAGAGAGATAATGTTTGAGCGAATTTTAAACGCACAGTTTTAATCAATGTGAACATTATTATCAAATGCAAAGTAAAGAAGCAGGGAGATAGAAACCTTCCAGGAAAATAAAACAATACGTGTCATCCCTTCGTATAACTGAACTAATATATAGCCATCATGCATAATGAGTCATCTGGAGCCAAACGACAATATAGCTCTGAGCCTGCAAATGTATGAATAAAGAGTAAATAATTTGACCAATAAATTTCAATTAGAAACCCAATTTCACTCATTTCCATAATAGAAACTTTGTTTTTTTTTTAAATCCCGAGAAAATTTCTCGAAGGATATTAGCTCTCTGAGAACAAAGCCACAGTCATGTCGAATGTTTCGAAGTTTGGCAGTTAAACCTTTTCTGATTTCCGTGTCTCTTTAGGACTTGACAGGAGAATGTCATGCTTTCACATTCAGGGCATGTTGGTAACTGTTAAAAGCCGCCAGATATAGGCTCGTGAGTACGTGAGGCTCTCGCGTTAAACTTTCAAATTAATTAACAAACATTTTGAAGAGAAGAAAAGATAAGAGGATATTTTTCAACGGGTGATTAACAGTTTCTAAAGGACATTAATCTTCATAGAGGAGTAACCTAGCTTTGAAAAGATGGATATAGGGTATTTATTTACTCAAGCTATAACAAGTTCCTAGTGTAGTAACTACGACTTTGTTTCTCGGGTCATAAATGGCCCATTCATGCTTTGCGATTGAATTATTCATTTCAAGAACTAAATATTCATTATAAAACGTAACTTACGAAAATAAAATTGACATTATGTTGACACATTCATAAAAGTGTTTACAAAATTGGAAAATATAACAAGTGTAATTGGCTTTTACAATACATAATTTAAGACATATTAGTGGAAACAGTTTGCAGAACTTTTTCTTGATATCACTATCCTCCCTATAAGTGTCGTTTGGATACTTTTCGTGTACACCTATATTGTAAGTATGGCATGCTAAAAACATACTTTTGTTTTATTATTAAGGCTATTGTGTACTAACCCTATTGGATTAGCTCACCTCAATGTTTACATACGGAGAAAATTTATCTACTATTTACAGCTATATAAATGTTGATAATCCAATAAAAATGGTATTTTCAGATAGCCTGATCTTTTCTGCACCTTGCAACAGGATTCAGTTTATAAATTTCCCCCACCAAAGGAATTTAGGAGCGTTTAAAACACACTATACCACATTTTTCCTCGAATAATTTAAATTTTGAATTATTATTTGCATTTATTTTAAAAACCAAAAAATGCCCAGGCATAAAATTTCTTTCTGTATTACGGAGTACAATTAAAATTTTTTTAAATCTTTCAATCCAATTCGACAATTCTTGGAGGCATTTTCTCCATAGGTTAAGTCGACAATGGACCATGAAAAATTTTTTTTATTTATTAACCAATTGCTATGAAATTTTGTATACAGTGTTGTTTAGAGAGGAAAATTCTAAATTAAAAAAAAAAATCAGAATGTAATTAATTAAGATATTAATTAAAATCAATTCGTTAATTACTGTATTTAAAAATGCTCCATGCGCATTAATTTTTGCCTCAGATATCTAATTTTCTCTCTTAAGCTAGCTTTATATAGTTATAATAAAAGTAAGTAGCAATATTTGATTTACAGTTATATTTATAAAAACTAGAAAAGAAATCGATAAAAAAAGATCATTTTATGCAAAATTTTAACAAAAAATTTTTTTATTGTAAAAATTTTAAGTTGTTTTGAAATAGTATACTGAATTGATTACAAAGTTTTATTCTAACATATATAAATAATCAATTTATGAAATTTTATGAAAATTCAAGAAAAATTATGACGCATGGAGCATTTTGAACTTACCGAAACGACATGAAAACTTGTTTTGAGAAAATGGGATTTAAAGTTTTAATTTGACTAACATTTCCATTGTTTACGTTTGAAAAAAAATACTTAGAACTTGGTTAATAATGATCGGATCAACATACTTTTTTTTAAATTTAAAGCTGATGAGTTGCAGAATCATTTTCTGAAAGAAAAAGAAATCGTTTTTGAGACATATTTTGTCAATATGAAGGTCCATTGTCGCCTTAACATTGGAGTGAGCTAATCCAAAAGGGTTAGTACACACTATCCTTAACTCCTCTCGTGACATTTTCGTTTCATCTTGGAGTTAAATGAATCACAAACGTACACGAAATTCTATTTCTCCTATTGTAACTAGATGCAGTACTAATTTTGATTTTTTTTCCAGTTTTACTAATTCTGGCCTCGCAACGGATAGAGACCGTGATAATCGACTGGTTTGGCACGGACGAAATGAAGAAGAAAATGAAATCCAACGTGACCACAAAGCGCGGAGCTCCGCCGAGTGTTGTCGAATGGATGATACTGGCGTGGGTCATGGGTGAGTGCTCCAAAGGCAACACATTTTCCCTATGTTTCAACAAAAAGCAACTGTAATTCCGAAAGGAAACATTTTCAGGATATATTGGAGACAGTTCCGAAAAGGCAATTTAAAGAGAGAGATCTAACCCGTATAAAGCAAATAGTTTTCGACGGGATTTTTTACAATATTTATCTCCATGAAATTTACGGAGCTGATAAAGAAGAGAGAGGAATTTTGTACCGTATCGCTATCACATCTATAAAGACGTATTACTTTTAAGAATGTGTTACATCGTAAACTTTATTGACTTTTTAGTTTCAAAGGGAAATATACTTACTGAGCTTTTAGTTTTAAGATTAAACAATAATAGCTATTTCTTTGGATAACACTAAGACTATATGTAGGTTACACCTATAGAAGTTATGCACGAAGATGAACGTTTACTTCTTCAAGAAATATGAGAAAAACTTATTGTTGATAGTTTTGGAGCTTTATTTCTAACTGATTTGATCTTTCACGGGTTTCATCTGTGGATATCATATATATATATATATATATATATATATATATATATATATATATAGAGAGAGAGAGAGAGAGAGAGAGAGAGAGATGTAGACATAAATTTATTGATGACGGCATGTCATGTACTGATATTTGTTTTCGGTGTTTATTGGATACTTTATTTTTGTGTCATACACAAAAATTAAAAGTTTTAGGTGAATTTAATTCAATCAGTAAATCTGCCGTGGAGAACTACATAACGTAGATAACTGCAATAGCACCATCTCTTAAAATCCACGATAGAAATTTAAAATATCAACTTGTTTCGAATGAAACATTACCAATTTTAAACCACAATATCTTTGATCATTTTTTCAATGACCCTCAGACAAATTGCTCTTAATGTTATACAAATTAAAGAAAACTATTATAATTTTTTTGAAAAGAGTTGCCATTATTAATTTCTATTATGGATCTTAAGAATCGGTATTTTCTTATATATTTTACAAGGGTTTCATGAAAATAATCACGTTGATAATTGACAAAAAAACCTGATAATTATTAGTGACAATTTACGCTCTCTCATTAATAACTATTATCCAAAAAAGATATTGATATCTGGTTTCCTTTTTCCCAGTGTACACAAAGAGAGAGAAAAATGTTTTCCGTAATCTAAGCAAAAAATGCAAGCAAAAAATTCTGTTTATCATATTAAAAATATGTTTATAACTTTAAACAACGGTAGGTTTATTCTCTGCTTCAAAAATAGGTTTTGTTGAGAGCATTTTGAAGAGGAAATATTTTTTTTACATATTTACAAAGTCGATATAAGTTTGGCTTTCCATTAATGCCATTTATTGCTTTTCCGTTGAATTGGTATTGCTGGTATACAGGGTGCAGCAGAATAAACTCACTTTTCAAACAGTAATAAAAAACAAACGAAACAATTTAGAGAAAAAATCTTTATATCTTTGAAAAGTATTAACAGTCTAGTTTTTTTCACTAGGCTTTGAAAATAACATTATTCATGTTGATCCCGTTATTCACGGTGCACTGGTGATCCCTTTCTCCAAAGTTTTCCATCACTCTGTTGGTCATCTCTGGAGGAATAACGGCAACTATCTCACGGATAGCAGACATATGAACTCGTTGCACTCTCTCGAGTGCTCCAATGTTCTTAGGACGACCATTTGGTTTCCTTGCTAATTCAGAGCCTGTTGCCTTCACATTTGAAACCCATCGCAGGCTTGTTCTATGATCAGGAACGGTATCAGCTGCATAGATGCCGGAGCACCTACTAAATGCATTTTGAGTCGCGATTATAGAATCATTGTGTTTTAAAGAACACCTTCATAACGAAACTTCGATGTTCACCGGACCAACTCATGGTGTCTACTGAACATTAGAAAATTAGCTCGAACTGTTGTCACTTCCCGCGCCTCCCTATCCGCACCAATCCCTTACCAGCAACCTTCAGAACTATGGGAGTCCATTCTGCCTTATCCTGTACAAAGTTGATATAAGTTTTCTTTTCCGTTACTTCATTGAGTTGATATTGCTGATATATAAAAGGTTCAAGTGTAACATCTGTTTTTTTCACTGCCATTGTCATAACAGTGTATACAATATTTACTACATTTATTTTAAAGTGATGATGACATTAAGTCCCCATCACGACGTTTGATTTCAAATCTTCGGTAACTCAGAGTGCGGTCTTTCGTTACAGGTCTAATATGGAGTGAAATCAAGCAACTTTGGGAACTAGGCCTTATGGAGTATGTGGCAGACATGTGGAATATCATTGACTTCATCACCAATTCCCTTTACGTAGCAACGATAGCTCTCCGAATAGTAGTCTATTTCCAGGTAAGAAAATAACCAAGAAATACAGATTGGCAAATATTTGAAAACTCTTCTTTCGTTGCGTGAAAACTAAGTTTATAATTGTCAAAATTTTGGTGTTTACTGTTATTTATGAACAGAAAAGCTACTAAATCATACATAAAAAAGTCATATATACTAAGTCATACATAAAAAAATGAGTCAGTGTCTTCAAAAGCATTAACAAACAATTTATAGAAACCCTTCTACGGCCCGGAAAAAATATATTCCCGAAAAGGACATCAAATTTATTTTTGACTGAAAAGTTGACATACTTAAATCTAATATACCACAAATTCCATTCAGCCAATTATTTTTGCTTGTTTGTTTATTTTTAATTTTAGAAGTAATGAGTTAAAAAATTTTAGTAGTTTTAACAATTTGCGAATGAATTGTCTAAATAGATATCCGATGTTGTGCTCCAGGGCCAATTATATATATTTTTGCCAGACTTTTTCTGACATCAAGACCTTACAAATTGCTATAAGTTGAAGGAAATTTAGTGTCACACAAATATAAAGAAAACGTGAATCCACGTTAACTTTCCTGGTGTGTACAATTTTATTAGAATGAAAGAGCTGTAGAAGCCATGTAAATTACTCTCGGTTGAGAAAAAAACATTGCTTAAAGTCTAATAAAGATTAAAATACAAGCTTTCAGCAGGGTCACATAACTGATGTAAGGCAAATAAAACAGAAAACATGTTATTAATTTATCTTTGGTTTTTAATTTCTTTCAGATAATTGTGTTTTTCTCAGGTAACTGGTTATGTTAAGTTTATTTACAACTACTTGAGGTTAAAACTGGTCTACTAAAGGCTCTATAGATGCGACGGAAATCTCATAAACTTGTCCTGCAGATGTAGGCTATTCAAATATTTTTTTATGAAATTCAGATGCTTAAAAATATATTGCATTATCTATCAAGTTATTCACTAGAAATAAAACCCTCTTGGGTATTAAGAAACGATTCCATATCGTAAATAAGCAAAACCTTTCAACAACAATTCAGCAAGTATCGATAGCTTCTTCAGAATATCTTAGTGAGCCATATTTCTGATAGGTCAATTTAATGAAAGTTTTAAAACTTAAGGGGGTCGAGGACACAAAATTCTTCAAATTTTCGAAAAAGAATTTATTGCATTAATAAGTCTGTGTTATTTTCCGCTTAAAAGGACGTTTAAATCATGTTTATATCTTAATTATAACAGGAGTTATTAATTTTCTGTTTCACAAAATTCTAATACCAATTCTAATGCCAATCTTTCTTTAAACCTCTAAATGCATTTTTCTGCATGATGGGTTTTTTCACCATTTCTCGTCTTTAAATTGTTATAAGTCAAGAACCGTTAAAGATAAGTGATTCAAACTTGGAACATGTCTTTTACAATTATTTTACTTTGATTTTAATCCAGCAAATTTGTAAAGTATATTTATTTTTGAAAATATGATTTTTTAAAAATAAGTTACATAAATTTTTTTTTAATTTTTACTCTAAATATTTAAATTTTTTATCAAATTAATATTTTTTTAAATGTTGAATCAAAATTAAAAATTATATATTTTTATTTAATTAAACGAAAAATTGTGAAATTCGACCAATAATACTTCGAGTTATAACGATTTTAAATTACCCAACTTTTTTTAAAAATTTTAAATTTCAAAATTTTTTAAAAACTTTATGAGAAATTTTATGATGTGATTTTGTTTGCAAATTATATGGTTAACCACCAAAAAATAAATTCAAAATTTTAACTCAATAAATAAAAATTTTTAAATGTGTTCTGGACCCCCCTTAAAGAAGGATTTATTACTCTAAGCAAATCCAATAATCTTTCACGAAAATATGCGGAATTATTTACACAAAAATGCTCTTTATATTTGAAATGACAAAATACTCCGTGCTTAGAATATAATCAGCATTATCTTAAAAATAAATAAATAATTTCACTGAAATCGTATTAAAAATAACATAGCTGTGGGCATTTTAATATCCTTTTTTTTCCTGCATCCTACGGCAAAATGATAGATTATATCCAGAATGTCGGAATACGCATCGAAATCCCGCACTTCCTCTCCAGAAACAAATCGACAGTAACACTACTTTGCAAAGAAAAACAACTCAAGTAATGTCAAGAGTGTCAGAAATAGCATCTGAAACGAATGCCAACTTTTCATTCTTTTCTAAACAATTACCTCAAAAATTCTGAAATGTTTGTCAGCACATGCGAGATGGCTAGCGGGCAAAACTAAGTAAAGTGACAGTGTCATTGATAATTATTACATTCCAATCTTTTGCAGTGCTTGCATATTCAAAAAAGAAAATTGAGTTTTACTTTTCGCACCTCTCTTGCCAACGTGACATAAAGTGGCTTGAGAAAAGTGCTCCTTTTTTCGGAATTTTTCTAATTAACGTTTAAGTTTCGGATAGTTGTTATGCAAAATTAGCACTCAAAATTAATAGAAAAAAAACTGTTTAAATCAAGAAAGTTTCCTCGTATTTTATACCCGTGCTTAAGAATGTATTTTATAATGATGAAAAGGTATATTTAGCTTGTCAAACCTAATATATAAATATATATATATATATATATATATATATATATATATATATATATATATATATATATATATATATATATATATATATATATGTATATATATGTATTCATATATATATGTATTCAATTTTTTATCCTGAGGGTATTTTATGTTATAATAGACTAGCTGAAAACCCGTACTTCGCTACGGAGTACATTCAAATTAAATACAATAGTCAATGTGTGCAATTAAAGCCAATATATATATATATATATATATATATAATACAACGATCAATATATGCAATTGTTATAAAAAAAACGAAAAAATATATTTATAAGAAAATCGTAACGGATATTTTTATAGACAAAATAATCTAGAAGAAAATATTCAAATAAATCTAATAGAACAGTTAATATAGTACAGTTTGAGGAATATTTCTTTTACTGTATTTTAATATTTTTTTTATAATGTCCAATCGTCTGCCGCATTAGCAAGAAAAAAAAATATTTTTTTGTCTATTTCGTTGTTATGCACGTGACGCAAAATTAGTTTAAAATATCACAAAAAGAAAAGAAACCACGTGATCAGCATTCAATAAATTGAATTCTAAAAATTAATCTTTAAATATTTACCAAAAATCAGAAAAGGGAGGTAAAGATTCGAAAAATATTTCATTTTAAAGGAGTTTTTTATGATCTTTCTCCTGATATAAGTTTTATAACCCTCGGAGTATTTCTTTAAATGCAAACTTTAAAGAATGTTACAAAAACAGGCTAAAAATTTAATTTTAAAAAAATCTAAGAATTTTTCAAAATTCTTTCTTAGTATACCCCTACACTATAAGAAGAATCGCGAAGCAAAATTTCAGCCCTTTAGATCCAGCGGTTTGGTCTGTGCGTTGTCTTTCAGTCAGTCAGTCAATCAGTTACGGAACTGTTATATATATATATATATATATATATATATAGATGGTAGAGCATGTAAATATTCTCTGAGCACCTGTGGAATTGTTGATTTACAGTCACGGTTTGTTTGAAAGGTCAGTAAAAATTATTTTACATC
The DNA here is from genome assembly GCA_907164885.2 of Dolomedes plantarius. Taxonomy (NCBI): domain Eukaryota; kingdom Metazoa; phylum Arthropoda; class Arachnida; order Araneae; family Dolomedidae; genus Dolomedes; species Dolomedes plantarius. Next base: position 92,351,967 of record OU015495.1, read on the forward strand.
CTAATAGGATGTAAGGTAACTCCAGCTATATAACATAACAGTTCAGTAGTAAGAACAGGATTCCCAACCTTTTCACGTTTGCGACACCTTTAGGAATGAGATTAGAAACTTAGGATAACCTCGATAGAATTTTAGTTTTTTAATTTTAACGTAGAATTACGGTCCTCAATAACGGTCCTCCGGAAAGTAAACATTCAGAGCCCTTCGCGAGTTATAATTTTGGCAGCGCGCCAAACCCAGTAGCAGTAAACAGTTAAACAGAAAAATACCAAAATGAGTCAAAAAAAGAAAAAAAAGCAACGATACGTAATCCTACGATAATAACCTGCGGTGTTTCGTTAGAAGAGAGTACCTGAAATATTTTTTTAAATATTAAATCAAAGTGAAATACATATCAAGAACATGTTAGATTTAAATTAAAATGAATACTTACTCCATTGCTTATTTTATTCATTTATGGGAAGATTTAAGTAACAAACACCAGAATAGCATATATCAATTCTTTTTCAAAAATAACCATGGGATTGAGTATTAGGAATACATTAGAGGACTACAACGGAAATTGTTGAAAAGAGTTTTAAGGGGGTCCAGGACACATTTTTAAAATTTTTTTATTTGAGTTAAAATTTTGAATTTTTTGTGATGGTTAACCATATAATTTGTAAACAAAATCACATCATAAAACTTCTCAAAAAGTTTTTTAAAAATTTTTAAATTTAAAATTTTTAATAAAAGAGGGGTAATTTAAAATCGTTACAACTCGAAATATTATTTGTCGAATTTCAGAATTTTTTCATTTAATTAAACAGAAATATTTAAGTTTTAATTTTGATTCACCATTTTTTTTAAATATATATTAATTTTTTTAAAAAATTAAAAACATTTAGATTAAAAATTACGAAAAAAAATAATGTAACTTATTTTTAAAAAATCATACTTTCAAAAGTAAATATTTTTTTCAAATTTCTGAATCAAAATTAAAGTAAAATAGTCGAAAATGAAATGTTACAAGTTTCAACCATTTATCTTTAACGGTTCTTGACTTATAACAATTTAAAGACGAGAAATGGGGAAAAAACACATCATGCAGAAAAACGCACTTACAGGTTTAAACAACGATTGGCTACTATTAGAATGTTGCACAAAAAAAAAAATTTTCTCCTGTTCTAATTAATATAGAAACATGATTTAAACGTCATTTTAAGCGCAAAAGAATAGAAAAAATTTTAATGCTATTAAAAAAATTTTCGAAAATTCGAACAATTTTGTGTCCTGGACCCCCTTAATATAATAATGTGAGACTTGTGAATGATACGTAGCGCACAAATGCTTAATATCAGGCCTAACAGTTGTGGGCGTGAGAGTTAACTAATTCATTATCTGGAACAAATATATCAATCTTTCTCACAATCTGTCAGGCCGGAGAGTAGTTAATTCAACTTAATATTTATTTTAAGCGGGCACTACGAATACAATTCTGTTCATCCAAAAAAAAAAAAACTGTCGCCATCCCTGGCTGATCTCACGACACCCTAAATTGCCGCAGTGTTGAGAAGAATAAGTGTATGAATTACAGTATCGGAACGGGATTGAAAGGTTTGTTGGTTCGATTCCTCTGCGCTTTGTTATGAATCGCAGAAAGATTATAGATAAGATGGGCTCATTACGGGGGTCATAATTTGAAATGAAATAGATCTAAAAGGCTAAACTGCTTTACGAGGCAGGGATGTTTTCCTGTTAGAACCTTGATTAGGTGAATTGCACAAGATTACCGCTTATCACACAAAATATTGGTATAATTCCCACTTAACAAAATTATCATTATTTGCAGTCTAAATACTCCAAATAATTTCTATTGTCAATAACTGTAGAAATATTTCTTTTGAACTATCTTCTAGGTGCGCAAAGGAAGATAAGATGGGCTCATTACAAGGGTCTTAATTTGAAATGAAATAGATATAAAAGGCTAAACTGCTTTACGAGGCAGGGATGTTTTCCTGTTAGAACCTTGATTAGGTGAATTGCACAAGATTACCGCTTATCACACAAAATATTGGTATAATTCCCACTTAACAAAATTATCATTATTTGCAGTCTAAATACTCCAAATAATTTCTATTGTCAATAACTGTAGAAATATTTCTTTTGAACTATCTTCTAGGTGCGCAAAGGAAGATAAGATGGGCTCATTACAAGGGTCTTAATTTGAAATGAAATAGATATAGAAGGCTAAACTGCTTTACGAGGCAGGGATGTTTTTCAGTTAGAATCTTGATTAGGTGAATTGCACAAGATTACCGCTTATCACACAAAATATTGGTATAATTCCCACTTAACAAAATTATCATTATTTGCAGTCTAAATACTCCAAATAATTTCTATTGTCAATAACTGTAGAAATATTTCTTTTGAACTATCTTCTAGGTGCGCAAAGGAAGATAAGATGGGCTCATTACAAGGGTCTTAATTTGAAATGAAATAGATATAGAAGGCTAAACTGCTTTACGAGGCAGGGATGTTTTTCTGTTAGAACCTTGATTAGGTGAATTGCACAAGATTACCGCTTATCACACAAAATATTGGTATAATTCCCACTTAACAAAATTATCATTATTTGCAGTCTAAATACTCCAAATAATTTCTATTGTCAATAACTGTAGAAATATTTCTTTTGAACTATCTTCTAGGTGCGCAAAGGAAGATAAGATGGGCTCATTACAAGGGTCTTAATTTGAAATGAAATAGATATAGAAGGCTAAACTGCTTTACGAGGCAGGGATGTTTTTCTGTTAGAACCTTGATTAGGGGAATTGCACAAGATTACCGCTTATCACACAAAATATTGGTATAATTCCCACTTAACAAAATTATCATTATTTGCAGTCTAAATACTCCAAATAATTTCTATTGTCAATAACTGTAGAAATATTTCTTTTGAACTATCTTCTAGGTGCGCAAAGGAAAATAAGATGGGCTCATTACAAGGGTCTTAATTTGAAATGAAATAGATATAGAAGGCTAAACTGCTTTACGAGGCAGGGATGTTTTTCTGTTAGAACCTTGATTAGGTGAATTGCACAAGATTACCGCTTATCGCACAAAATATTGGTATAATTCCCACTTAACAAAATTATCATTATTTGCAGTCTAAATACTCCAAATAATTTCTATTGTCAATAACTGTAGAAATATTTCTTTTGAACTATCTTCTAGGTGCGCAAAGGAAGATAAGATGGGCTCATTACAAGGGTCTTAATTTGAAATGAAATAGATATAGAAGGCTAAACTGCTTTACGAGGCAGGGATGTTTTTCTGTTAGAACCTTGATTAGGGGAATTGCACAAGATTACCGCTTATCACACAAAATATTGGTATAATTCCCACTTAACAAAATTATCATTATTTGCAGTCTAAATACTCCAAATAATTTCTATTGTCAATAACTGTAGAAATATTTCTTTTGAACTATCTTCTAGGTGCGCAAAGGAAGATAAGATGGGCTCATTACAAGGGTCTTAATTTGAAATGAAATAGATATAGAAGGCTAAACTGCTTTACGAGGCAGGGATGTTTTTCTGTTAGAACCTTGATTAGGTGAATTGCACAAGATTACCGCTTATCACACAAAATATTGGTATAATTCCCACTTAACAAAATTATCATTATTTGCAGTCTAAATACTCCAAATAATTTCTATTGTCAATAACTGTAGAAATATTTCTTTTGAACTATCTTCTAGGTGCGCAAAGGAAGATAAGATGGGCTCATTACAAGGGTCTTAATTTGAAATGAAATAGATATAGAAGGCTAAACTGCTTTACGAGGCAGGGATGTTTTTCTGTTAGAACCTTGATTAGGGGAATTGCACAAGATTACCGCTTATCACGCAAAATATTGGTATAATTCCCACTTAACAAAATTATCATTATTTGCAGTCTAAATACTCCAAATAATTTCTATTGTCAATAACTGTAGAAATATTTCTTTTGAACTATCTTCTAGGTGCGCAAAGGAAAATAAGATGGGCTCATTACAAGGGTCTTAATTTGAAATGAAATAGATATAGAAGGCTAAACTGCTTTACGAGGCAGGGATGTTTTTCTGTTAGAACCTTGATTAGGTGAATTGCACAAGATTACCGCTTATCACACAAAATATTGGTATAATTCCCACTTAACAAAATTATCATTATTTGCAGTCTAAATACTCCAAATAATTTCTATTGTCAATAACTGTAGAAATATTTCTTTTGAACTATCTTCTAGGTGCGCAAAGGAAGATAAGATGGGCTCATTACAAGGGTCTTAATTTGAAATGAAATAGATATAGAAGGCTAAACTGCTTTACGAGGCAGGGATGTTTTTCTGTTAGAACCTTGATTAGGGGAATTGCACAAGATTACCGCTTATCACACAAAATATTGGTATAATTCCCACTTAACAAAATTATCATTATTTGCAGTCTAAATACTCCAAATAATTTCTATTGTCAATAACTGTAGAAATATTTCTTTTGAACTATCTTCTAGGTGCGCAAAGGAAGATAAGATGGGCTCATTACAAGGGTCTTAATTTGAAATGAAATAGATATAGAAGGCTAAACTGCTTTACGAGGCAGGGATGTTTTTCTGTTAGAACCTTGATTAGGTGAATTGCACAAGATTACCGCTTATCACACAAAATATTGGTATAATTCCCACTTAACAAAATTATCATTATTTGCAGTCTAAATACTCCAAATAATTTCTATTGTCAATAACTGTAGAAATATTTCTTTTGAACTATCTTCTAGGTGCGCAAAGGAAGATAAGATGGGCTCATTACATGGGTCTTAATTTGAAATGAAATAGATATAGAAGGCTAAACTGCTTTACGAGGCAGGGATGTTTTTCTGTTAGAACCTTGATTAGGGGAATTGCACAAGATTACCGCTTATCACACAAAATATTGGTATAATACCCACGTAACAAAATTATTATTATTTACAGTTTAAATACTCCAAATAATTTCTATTGTCAATAACTGTAGAAATATTTCTTTTGAACTATCTTCTAGGTGCGCAAAGAAATTCTTTTAAACACGGGTACAGCGCATCTTCCTCGTGAAAAGTGGGATGCCTGGGATCCTATACTCATAGCAGAGGGTCTTTTTGCCACAGCCAATATATTCAGGTAAGATTACGTTATTATATTGAAAGCGTGTTTTTCTTTTCATTCGTATGGCCATATTGTAATAACGGTTCAAAGATACCTTTATTTTACATTTTCAAATCATATTCGCAAAATAGCCTCGGTAGCACAAGAACTGAGGCTGTACCTGGTTTTCCAAACAGATGTGCTACCCTTTAAACAGCCAAGCTGTGTAATACACCTTTTGCATTAATCTCATTAATTCGAGTCTTTAATCTGTTAATACTTCAGTAGTTTTATTAATTTGTTTTCGATTTTTGAACAATAATACCGTATTTTTGCTGTCATGCTTTCATTTTTCTGCTTATTATTTATAAGTGAATAAATTTTAATTTTAAATACTAATACTCCCATTTGGTCAATGTAATAATTTATTTTTAATTTCTAAATTTTAATCTCAAAAGGAATAATATTAATAAATAATCATTCATGTAATAATGAGATAATAAAAGTTCTCTTTATTACTTTATCTACTATACATGAACATTCAATCCCAATTTACCGCGTCTGTTCAAATATAACAGAGTTCCTACTGCTAAGACTAATTTAAATGTCCGACTATACTTTATGTCCCCCATGCTACTATTTTAAAATAGAAATTCAGATTTTTAACACAGTTTAAAAAGGAGGATGAAAATTAAACGAGATTTTACTTTCTTGTGCTTTATTTTAATGTGAGTAAAAAAAAACTCGAGATTTCAGAAAAAAATAGGGGGTCTTCAGTTGAATAGTGAAATTTAATTACTGTTGCATTAATCAACATTTATTAATTTTAACGTCAGTCAAAAAAACTCGAGATTTCTGAAAAATATAGGGTTGTTCAGTTGAATAGTGAAGTTAAATTAGTGTTGCATTAATAAGCATTTATTAATTATAACGTAAGTCGAAAATACTCGATATTTCAGAAAAAGATAGCGCTGTTCAGTTGAATAGTGAAGTTTAATTACTGTTGCATTAACCAAAATTTGTTAATTTTAATGTCAGTATAAAAAACTCGAGATTTCAGAAAAATATAGGGTTGTTCAGTTGAATAGTGAAGTTTGATTACTGTTGCATTAATCAACATTTATTAATTTTAACGTCAGTCAAAAAAACTCGAGATTTCAGAAAACGATAGGGTTGTTCAGTTGAAAAGTGAAGTTTAATTACTGCTTCATTAATCAAAATTTATTAATTTTAACGTCAGTCAAAAAAACTCGCGATTTCAGAAAAAGATAGGGTTGTTCAGCTGAATAGTGAAGTTTAATTAATGTTGCATTAATCAAAATTTATTAAACTCTCATGGGAAATAGTGTTTCAATATTTAATTACTTTGTTACAAATAAAACATTTTTGTTGGTGGAGAAATATTTTCAGTTTTGGAAATAAAAGTCATGTTGATAAAGTAACTAAATTTAAATATATTAAACATTTTTAAAGACGTCTTATAGTACTGCTTATATTCTGAGGTGAAATATAGTTTTATTGAAACTGGCTTTGGTTCACTTCATCCTTTTAAATAATCCAAACATTTCCAAATAAATAAATCTTTCCTTGCAACCCTTTTTTAGAGAACATATATGTAACAATAAACGCCTATATTAAATAAAAGACGAAAACCTTAATAAAAATATTCTTTTGTATCCAATAAAATTGAGTAGCAGTTTATAAGTAATTAGCATGTAATGTAGCAAATCATGTTTTTTCTTTCAAGATGATACCATTCTCAATTATAAGCAGATCAAACAAAATAAGTATTAAAACTGTTTCAAATTAAAAGAAGAGTAATTAACCCTTTTCTTGTATTATGTGATGATACTGACATAAAACAGTCAATGAATTTTCTGTAATATGTAGCCGAGATATTATACCCCCGAAAAAAATAATCACAAAAAATATCAGTTTCATAAACAACTTTTAGATATAATTCCCCATTTATATATTTTTAATCATTAATTTAGTTATAAGAATATTTTTTTCAAATGTAAGCAAATATTCTTCAGAAAATAGCATTTGCTTCAATATTCGGTTACGCTTCTTTTTCTGTAAGATACAAAAATAAAATTATTCATAAACTAACGCCCTTCCTTTAAAATACCTGTCTCAATTTTCATTACACCCTGACACAGTTCAACAGGCTGTGTTACAAAACTTCTTGCCAAACGTTGTTCCCCCTCGCCTCCTCATCAGGTCATCTAATCTCTCCCCGGAATCGCTTCTCTTTAACAATCGCTAAAAGCGTTTTAAAAGCCATTTTCTTCCGCCATTATTAACCGAAAGTTAATTGGTACCATGTGCTGGGCAAATTTCCAAGACCTTGCTATTGCAGAGATAAGATAGACTACATACATTTAAAGCAAGTCTGCCTTTTAATTTTCGCCTACATATACCCAGTCTTTACTTAGCTTGACTATGTTGACTATTCAGAGAATTTCATAGTGTTGATCCGCATAAATCTTTGTCTGTACAAGATATTATTGCAGTCAAATATATCTACCCTTTTCGCTAATCTTTATTCAACACCAAAATTCATTTAATATTTTTATAACGAGATTTTAAGAGTAAATGAAAATATTTTCGCTATCATATACCCAGTCTTTACATAGCTTGTCTAAGTTGACTATTCAGAACATTTCATAGTCTTGATCCACATAAATCTTTGTCGGTATAAGATATCATTGCAGTCAAATATACGAGTATTCTACCCTTTTCGCTAATCTTCATTCAAGATTCAAATTCCTTTAATATTATTTTATGGTGGGTCTTAAAGAGTAAATTAAATACCAGATTTTTGAGAGTGTTTTTCTGTGAATAATACGGAAGTTGCACTCTAACTATACACATGCTGCCCCATTTGGGTATAAAATTCTTTGGGAATAATAACATAATAAAAGTTCTTCAGGAAAGAATAATTTTTAACAGATGCAAAGTGTATGTTACTGGCAAAAGAGTCTGGATAAATTTGCTTTTTAATTTTACATTTAACAGGGTTTATTTTGACTGACTACGTTGGAAATGTCATTTTTTGACTATTTTGGTCAGTTATATATTTTTGCAAGAATCGTGTAATTCAATCTTTTCTCTTTTCAAAACTGTTTTCATTTGCATTCTACATCTATTAGAAGCAGAGTTATACCTATTTTAAAAAACATCGTCTGCTACAAAACTGAAGTGACAAACAACTTTAAATGCGTTTTTCTCGGAATTATGTTTTTAGCACAAATCTGTACCGTTATCATGATATTTCATATAACAATGCATATAATTTGATAACATTTTCAGGAAATGTTTTAGATACTATTTTTAAGGAAATAACATACAATAATTGATCTATAATAAATAGTTTTTTATTTAGGGCTGATTTTATAAGGAAAGGAATGACGAATCGGGGGAAATTTTCATACTGGAACATAAAATTGTCTGTATTATTTTTGCATTTTAAAATTTCTCTTAGATTGTAGGTCATTTCGAAGATAACTGCCATATGTATCATGTGTGAGAAGGAAATTAAAATAGTGGCATTAGAATTTTGTACAGAGTGCTAAGCGTTATAGCTAAATTTCATTAAAAATTACTTCAAATTGACCAATTTATAAAAAAGTATGGTATTTACAGGTAAGTATTTTTTTTTAATTTTTAAGTGTTATTTTACCACAAAATCCTTAAAAAAAGGATTTTCTTAAAAAATTGGCTCCGAACGTAGGCAGTCACCTTAAGTAAAGTATGTAATAGAATGAGAGCTGTTTAGAGGATTCACCCCCGTTTGACGTCCTAACTGCATCGGATGCTCAATCCGTTTTTAAGACCAGGCTGTACAGTGTTTGCAGAGAGCCTACTGCTCATCACTGGTATCCGGCCAAACACCCTGGTCTGGCCTTGCTCCTTAAATGTTCGAGACCATTACATTCTGCCATGGCTGGGAGATGGTCTTTGATGTGGCCATGCAAAAAGTATGTGCTTCGGGAACTCTACAAAGGTCTCTTCCCTTTGTTCCTGTTCTGCTTCTCCAGCGAATCCTTCCCACATTGTGGACTGTTTAGGTCGCCCAGTCAGCATGATGTTTGCAGAGAGCCTACGTAAGTTTGTGCCGAAGATCAGGATTGAGCTGCCTCCCTTTGCTCTAACGACAGAGCCTCGTGGACCTAGTCTAGCCTTTTCTAGTCCAGGGGGGCTTAGCAATACAAGTAAAAATTAACTACAACGAGTAACTACTCATAGTAAGTGCTAAAGTCGAGGAAAGGAACAGATAGACATCATCATCATCATCATCAATAGCTCAACAGTCCTGGTTGAACCCTAGCTTCTGTGCGCCACAGCTTTGCAGTCTCAGACACTGATTGAGACAAAGTCACTTTGGAGGCAGTCCGCCCACCTCAGTCTGGATCTGCCTCTTCTTCTTACTCCTGTTGGCTTCGCCAGAAAGATTATTTTCATCGTTCGGTCATCATTCATTCTCAAAATTTGTCCGGCCCATTTTATGCGTTGGATCTTATGATACTTCAGAATGTCCGGATAGACATCAGCTGTGTATTTAATTTCATTCTAAAACTTTATTACAAATTTTCCCAAAATTAAACTAATAAATGAAACATTAATCACTACGTCATTAAACTTAATCCCTTAATCAATAAATTTAACATTAACTGTGCTTTTTTATTACAATTAAGTCGATATAAAATCAAAAGGTATCGAGAGTTGACAAGTTAAAGAAACAAAGAGAATATCCAAAGAGACATAGTGTAGGATTATTGTAAGATTTCTTAGATGAAACTCAAATTTGAGCTATACGCATTGCTGGAACAGTATATATGATATCGTAACAACCCTGATAAATTAACATTACAAGACATCACTTGTCAAGAGTACTGGATTCGATTAGTTTCGTGCAGGCAGATACAACCTTTCGTCAGTCATTTCAGAACAGTACAGGGCCTTTTTATTGCATGGGCAAATCGGGACTTTGCCCAGAGCCCCCTGATGCTAGGGGGACCCGAAACCCCCTTGGTGTATGCACCTAGTACTTCTAATAGTATGTACAGCCCATGGATAGTTCTTATTTTTATAAATGTTCGTAAGGGGGTGCCCAAATAGCATCTGCCCAGGGGCCCCCAGCGTTCATAATCGGGCCCTGGAACAGTAGGAAAGATTGTCCCACCAGACAAATAAAAAATGCATTTGTGACCCGTAACATTTATTTTGGATTTAAGAAACTTAAATATTTTCTTATTCTAATGGTGTCCCTTGTTTTCCTCGGTTTTATTTTAAACTGCTGCTAATTTACACGTCATTTGGTTTAATCACATGAATATAAAAGAAAAGCAATTTTTTGCGCGAAAGAAAAACCTGTTGCAGTTAGGCTTGGAAAAACATTAACACCGTAATGATCTCAGTAATGGTTATTTTATGCATAATTATTTCTACAACTATTCAAATATTAAAAAAGAGCTTATTTCCTGAAACGGGAAACTATGCGAGGTAAACGCTACTATTACACTAACGGAAAGTGAAACTTACACGACACATGAATAATTACTCGTGTCCGGTGCTAATAACCATACATATTATGAAGGCAATTCTCTCTGTTTCCGTTTGCATGAACAAAATTTAAAGGATTTCTTTTTTTATTTATTCACAAACCAAACACGTAACGCGGCTCGACTCCTTTCAATACACAATGCCATGGCATGCAAAGCCTTGCGTGATAACCTTTAAAGCTCGAATACGATTTGTTAGCACACTCGCATATCGTGTCTTTTTTTATAACCCAGATAAAAAAAAATAAGAACTTTTTTTATAAGTTTGGTTTTATATTGCCTGCTGATGTATTACACAGACTATACTCGTAATGGCGTGAAATGAAGTAGTTTATAATCACACAAAAGAAATGTTCTGGCAAATCCTCAAACAATATACCTAATTATTTGCTTGACTTGGAATATCGCCAAATATATTACTTAGTATAAATGGAAGAAATAAAAGTTTCATAAAAGCAATTTATCAGAAAATATGTATGAAGTTATTCTTGATAATACACGACAATTAAGGATAAAAGTTCTTAATAGTTTCTATCGTTCATTAATAAGACGGTTTTCACTTTGTTTTCCAATACAGTGGAAATCTAATTATGTTAAAAATATTTTTAACATTTTATCCGAAATTTTTTTCCACAAACGCATAAACATTTCACTTCCAATAAAATTCATTTTATGGCTTAAATACAACATTTTTCATTGACAGAAGGAAATGGAGTAAAATATTAATGTTTTCCTATCAAAACGTAATGCGTCATATGCGTAAGAATTCACTCTTACTTAATTTCGCATATAAACGTGAATAATCATAATAGCTGCTTTGGTTAGAAAACGATTTATTTTTATGCTCAGAGAAATTTTTATAAAAAACTTATTTACGGAATATTTTTCATTGCATAAAAATATACATACATATATATATATGCTAAAGCGAAAACATTTACTGAGTAGAATTTTCGGCACTTTCCACAAACGGTTATAGTAAGCCGATTATGTCTGTTACAAAAGTGGGCTGCATTTTTTCGTTACACGGATGTGTGTGCAGTTATGATCATCCCTTAGCAGTTTTACGAGTCCATAACTCGCATCTATTTGTCCACAAATCACCAAGACATGGAGAAATATATAAAATCATATTCTTTGTAAATCTTTCTCAAACCTCGTGCATCTCGCTTTCGAACGTAAGTGGCGTAAGTCCTTGGAAAACATTTGATAGGAGACCGAAAGGAAACACCAAATGATGCATTAGTGTACGAAGATGGGTATGTTTGGTTTGGTTTGGAGCGCTACGGTCAACTTTCACTAACGAGAGCTAATTAAACTTTCACCTACTGCTTACAGCCGATTCCGAACGGCTACAAACGTCCATGCCAAGAGTGGGATTCGAACCCAAAGACTCTGGTGAGGATGACTATAAAAATAGTCGCAAGCTATGAATGAACGACAGAATATCCAGTCACTACAGTAGAGAAAAGTTTACATCTCTTTGATACAGTCACCTTCCATATTCTCTTTACTACACTGCTAAAAGCTGCCGATGGAGCCATTTTTTCTTCTAACACCCGGTTGTCTGTAGAACTTCTGCCATTTCTTTGATGGGTATGCTATCTTTTCGGCAGTTTTTCAATTTTTATATGAGATCAAGATCAATATCTTGGACCAATATGAGAGACAAATACGTTGGATATATGGTAGAAGATCAAGGACCTCCCATTTGCAGACCTGCCAACTTACCAGATTTACCCCGGCAATGCCGGATTTTTAAAGAATCTTCCGGGTTTCCGAAATGGACACCATTATTACCGAATTTTTAGTTACATAACAAAAATATCTACTCAGTTCAGGTCATCTATGTCAAGGGAAACCTTTGAAAATTTGCTAATATGCAAATTGAACCCACAAAGACACTGTTATGAAGGACAATTTGATAATGAATTTTTAAAAAGAGCAAAATCAGTTACAGTAAATGCTAAAATAATTCCAAGATTTTCTGCAATTAATTAAAACAAACATTATAAATAAATAGAAGTACTCAAAATATAGACTGCTGGGGTCCCTGCTAGCGTAAATATGATGTACATTAAAATGTATGAATACAAATTCCAAATATATAACTTTTGTTTAATATTATAATTACAAGATCTGCTGAACAGTAAGGAAATATTTTGAACTATGCAATATTATTAAAGATATTCTATAAACTATAAGTAAGTATACATTATAAGTCTTTTATGATTTTTTACTATACTGATTTGTGTTATGTCATTATGTCGATTATCTTATGCATGGTAGAATATTGCAGGATTTTACTCTTACTGGGGTTGGCAAGTCTGCATTTGTCACTGTGATAAATTCCATACAAAAACAACATCATACTACCGAATGTTGCCATGAAATAGAATGGGAGCAATTTCTCGTTAAAAGTAGCCATTTTTTTCGCACAGAACAACGTAATAAAGGGGTGTAATTTTTCACGCGTATATGCTTCCTGTAGACTTTGACACTGAAATGTTTCGTCCATGCTTCACTTCAATTTTGAGTTTTTACTGTTCTAACCTGGAAAATATCTCTTTAGAACGGTCAGGATTGAAATACTTTTCGCTCTCTTCCCACTTCTCCTTACGTCTTACACATTCATCTGGTTCATGCTATAGGTATTAGGATTAGGATTCTCCTATCATATTCTCTAGCAAGGTGGCATTATGTTTTCATAATTTTATACAAAATTTTAATTTTGGAAATGCACACACGCTTAATGAAATGAAAACTTTTTTTCAGCTCTCTAAAGTTGGTGTACATCTTCAGCGTTAATCCGCACCTAGGTCCGTTGCAGATCTGTCTGGGAAGGATGGTGATAGACATTATCAAGTTCTTCTTCGTCTACAGCTTAGTACTCTTTGCCTTTGCTTGTGGTATGAACCAACTTCTTTGGTACTATTCGGATATGGAAAAGCAGGTTTGCTTTTCCAATCCAGACTCCGTGAATTTACAATCGGGTGCCTGCCACAACTGGAGAAGATTCTCCAAGTAAGTATAGACTATTAACTTCATCTTTTTTTAACTTTTTTTTCAAATATCTAGTTGTATAACAATATAAATAAATAATGGGACTAATACGTAGTAACTTCAGTAAATATCGTGGACTGGTTCAGAAATGCTAAATTTGGTTTTACGATCAGGTAACTTTCAACGTATCATCCTTCTGCAATGCTGTCAAATCTCGTACTATTGTTCAAGACATTTTAAAAATTATATATAATCTCTACAGAGCTCACCTTTTAGATACCGAATAGCTGTGTAGGGTGGGTGTCCCAAATATCGCCTACTCGTGTTTCTAAAGTATGATTCGCGCTATGTATGAGAAAATGCAGTAACTTCTTAGTTCTGGGTTTGTACTAACATCGGCGATAGCGACAACGCTCTTATCACTGACAACAGAAATTATATGGCGTCTGAAGTTCTTTTGGCTGTTGTCTTCGCAAACTTTGGCTCCAAAGAATCAGAATCCAGTGAATGAAGAGGTAGGTGCATCCAAATTCTAATTTTGCTGATACCATTTGAAAGTGCTGCATTAAACAGACTTTGCTAGCAACGCCTTTTAACAGGTGCTCCTCATTTCGTCTGGTAGGCGGTAAGAGGAACAGAGGTAGGCGATATTAGGAACCGCTCTGGAGTTCACTGGAAGTTTCAGTTTTTCCATTTTAGCTACATAACTTAAACTGGTACTGGTTTTGCAGCTGGTTGATCTCAGGATACCAAAGGAAATAGTTCTTAGGGATGTTCTTTGAGTTTCTAGCCTAATCAGACACTAAAAAGTGGATGAAATGTCGAAAAAAAGTTAGATTAGGCGATATTTGGGACAGCTACCCTATCTATTATACATTCTTTGAATTTTCATATCATGTGTTAAAATCACAAGACAATATCCGGGTGAAATTTCAACCATTTCCTCCATCTGGTTAACTTTTTAGCTCCCACAACTTTCTGTAATTTCCTACAACTTTTTCAGGACGCTAACAGGCTGACATAACTTTCATCTCCCTTCACATCTTCCATGCTTTCACGTCACCCTTCCGATTTCTTCTCACTTCACTGCCCTCCGCGATCGCCATCAAGTGATTTTCTTTTCTATGGAATCATCTTCCCCACCCCTTTACGTTTGATCGAGGAGGAGAATTCTCCTCGAACAATTTTTACGGTTTTGCCGGAAATGTTGATAAATTTTAAGCTATGATCGTTACCTTAAGTCGGGACCTCTTTTCTGTTTTTTTTCTACGAATCGATGAAAAGTACATTTCCCCAGAGTGTCGTATGGATGAAATCATCACTGTTTGGAAAGTGCAAGCTTTAATAGTACAGGATGTCTTTGTATAGTCAAAGATACGTTTATAGACATCGTTGCACGTGACAAAAATTGAAAATAAAATTCCTTTAATTTTTGCAAATTCACCCTAGCGTTTTCGCCTTACGAAAAAGGAGAAAACGAATTACGTACTCAACTTTGAAAGTATGCAAGTGTATTTGATTGAAATTTAAATGATATTACACATTTTAGGATAAAATCCTTCTTTTATGAAGTAAGAAAACGAGACGTGGCCATAGATTTCAGTTATTTATTATGAAGTGTTCTATGAGTAAGGTATATTGGTTAAGTGATATAAAAGGTAAACTTTTATCTCTAAAATTAGGGTTTAAAAAATAAATTTTAACATTTAAACATTCATATCCTTCATTAATTCATACCCTTCAGGAAACTTAATACTTTAGGACTTCGACAGGTTTAGAAGACTAAAATGATGCAATAATTTTTCAACATCTTTTTCACACCACTAAAATGTAATGTATCATCCAACATATATGAATGATTCCTTTCTTTGTAAATCCTTCAAAGTATTTTTATTATAATTTGTAAATATTAACAAATACGGCAGACACCAGAAATAGCTTAACACAAACAGCGGTATTACACACGCTACGACCTACTCCACAAAGCTATTAACTCACATGTCAAGTAACCGCACAAATATCGGCTAAATGCCTTATTATGGCAAATGTTCTGATAAAAAAAATTTCATTTAGTCTCTTCTAACGAAACTACAGTGGGTTATTAACATAGGATTACTTATCGTTGCTTACATCTTTTGTATGTATATATGTATCTATATATAGATAGATAGATAGATAGATACTATCTATCTATCTATCTATCTATCTATATATATATATATATATATATATATATATATATATATATATGTGTGTGTGTGTGTGTGTGTCAAAATTTTGACGCATCTTGGTACTTTTCTGTTTAACTTGTCCAAGTAATAGACTGGGTTTGGCACGCTGCCGAAATTACAGCTCGCGAGGACGGACGGACGGACGGTTTTAGCGTCTGAAATTTTCCTTTCCGAAGGACCGTTATGGAGGAACGTTATCTTACGTTAAAAACTATCTTGTTTTCCCCAAACAAAGCATACCTGCACAGAAACTCTAACATCTTCCTTAAACTCTAAAAATTTTACTGCCGGTAGAAATGTTTTAATCCTAACATTGGGCTCGAGGTAGCTTATCGGTGGCGCGTCGACTTTCGGTATTGAAGTCAGGGCCCGATTTAGAAAATTCTTGACTATAGGCACAACTCGGGATGGTGGGCCCCTAACAATGATGTGGGCGTAAAATTTCCAAAATTGACGCACAAAAAAAAGATCATGAATCATTGTGAAAGTACCATTTTACCAAGAAGTGGCTATTTGGAGCGTAGAAGGCTAGAACATTATCAAATCACAAAAAGCAATACAACATATTAACTTCATCATTAAAACACCAATGCAATGCAACGAGAAGAACTTATTAATCCCTTATATACACTATAACATATATATGATGAACTATACATATCACTATACATATGATGAACGAATCAATCAAATTTGAAATCTATATAAAAAAATTGCTATAAAAAAGGTAAAATTTAAAAAAAATTGAATTGGGAATTTTTTTTAAATAAAATTTTGGGGTCCCCCCAACATTCGGAGGGCCCCTAGGTCCGGGCCTACCGGGCTGAATGGAAAATCAGGGCCTGATTGAAGTTGCTGGGATCAAATCCCGACAAGTGCCGTTAAAAACTTTCGTGTCTAGGCCGGATATGGGCATGTTAAATCCGTAGACTGAAAAGTCTTACTATGAGGTCAGTGGGTGGGGAAGATACGACTCCCCCCAGATGTCGACCTAGGGGGTACTCGGTGAAAATTGTAGTGGCACCTACCTAAATCGGAAATAGACCCTTGTGGTGCTATTATAAACATGAGCCGAACTACTCAACCAGAATCCTATGTGGATCTGATCTGCAATTTCCTGCCAGGGGTTCATTAGGAACCACAGCAACAACAACAAGACTAACATTAGATGGTTTCTGTACAACTCTCATTATCTTCTAAACTATCCCTTTTAGGGGCAACAACCTCTACCGTTTGCACGTGGCAGATTTTCCACCGATTTTTTTAACCAAAAATATCTTGAAAATTTTCTAATTAAACATTGCAAAATGTATTTACTTCTTTAAACTGATAACAGATGGTAGTACCAGAAATTGTTCTGCTCATTTAACTGGAATACATTGAGGGCAAGGGAAAATAAAGACTAGATTTAGGCGTTTGCATTGTGCAAACGGCGCCCCTCAAAGGGTTAAAGTGTAGAAAAATTACTGAAATAAAATAATAAAATTTAATTACTGAATAAAACTCCATCAGCAAAACATCAAAGATGTATTGATCAATAAGTCCATTTTTAAAATTTAAGAAAAAATAATATTTTTAAATCAAACTTCCGGGGAATAAGGTTTTATTCCCTTTTTTTCTATCATGACTTTTACTTTTTCCAGAACAAAGCTATTCATTGCTGAAATATTTTTCAAACAGCTTCCCCAAAACCCATCCATTTCACACAGACACTGAAATAAAATTCTCCGATCACAAAAATAAAAACATTCCTAACTTAAACTATCCTCAAGTAATAAAATATCCGCAAGCACTTCTTTTATATCGCGGTGACATAATGCAGGGGACATTTATCCTATAGCAAATGGAGGCTATTTTTCTACTTGGGATTCTCATGAAACAAAAAAAAAGCAACGAATAAGTATTCTTTTTTTTCCTCGTATATACGTGGGAGGGGAAAATATCAAATATAATGATATAAAAAGATATAAGGCAAATGGGCGGTAGGTACCTTGAATAAAAATCAATGAAATAAAACTTGATATTTATATTCGTCACATAGTCATAAGAAATCGATCTCTTCATTTTCATAAAACTCACGTTTATGGCCGAAGAGTATTTTCTACTTTTTGTTCAACTGGCAAATCTCTTTATCTGGTTACATGTGGAGCGTTAGAAGAACACCGATCCAACAACGCCTTGTGTGAGAATTCCTTTCACCACGCTCAGAATACTGTTTCCAGTTCTATATATATTCATATTTATTTTAGGTCCATATATTATGCGAGAATATTTTCCTAGCTGAAAGAATATTTTCGCATTTGGCATTTTACTTCACTTCGGTAGTTTTATAAATATATATATCAAACATTATTTTTTTCTGCTTCGGGAATGAATATGGAAAATTGAAGTTAGCTCGCTTTGGAATCCACCTTCAATCCCAAAGGCTTT